>JANHGC010001602.1:66235-84039 GCA_027560395.1 Boaedon fuliginosus
GGGGTGCGGATGTGTGTTTGTATGTGCTCTATACAAACTTTCAGTTCTGCACCAATCTACCTCAAACTTGGCAGATAAGATAGAAAAGCGTAATAAGATCAGCACTGTCGGGGTCTCCAAAGGGTAGGGGGCCTTTTTGTCCCCTTTTGGGGGGGCAAAGAGGACACTCTTCAGTAATAAGCAGCAACTCTCTACTGAGCACATGCAGTTTCGCCTCTCTCTACTGAATGTGTGCAGTTTTCAAACTGACTGAGGCACCATATTTAAACCTCTAAGGCACCATGTTTTATACATATAAATTCTAGATTTGCCCCAGCAGCGACGGGCCCAAAACACATAGAGCAGCCCACCCTGCCAAGTAAGGTCACCTATGAATGTTGGAGGGGGCGTGGGGGCTTAAGAAGGCCCACAAACAGCTGCGGCCCAGCGCCTCTGTCAAGTCTTGGCTGCCTTTCCTCAGAGCTGTCCTCCCCTTGGCCTAGAGTCCAGCCTGCCTTGGACCAGAGACGGCCTTGCTGGGGCAGAGATATGGGAGGGGGTGCCAGGGGATTCAGAAGGCCTGCAAATTATGTGGGAGGGGGCACCAGGCAAACGCTGTGGCACAAATATACTCCTTTAAAAAAAAAACCAGAGCAAGGCCGGGTAAACAGCTAGTGTAGGTATTTGTGTTTGGGTACATCTAGATTAAATATTAAAAGAAATGATTTAAATAAATGGAGCATATTAGAATTTCTGAACATTCCTAAATAATTTACAAGTATCAAACAAATTTTAAAACAGTTCCTTACCATTTGCTCTTTAAGAAAGAATTGAGTTTTAAAAGACTATTTCTTAATTTTTATTAAAATATTGCAATGAAGCTTCCCAGAACAATAAAAAAGTCAATAAACGAAGGTGGGAAAAAACCCTTCTTTGTATTACAACAAGGTGAAGAAGTAATGACACTTCAACTATTAGAGCTCTTTTATAACTGAAATGTGATTTTGAGTTTCCAGGTGTGGAATGAAGAGCAAAGACATCTCTGAATGAGCAGGTTATGATGGTGGCCAAAACCAAAAACTGGCAAGTAGACCATCCAACAGAACATCTCTAAATAAAAATAGGAGATCACCCACTTGTGCTCTGGATGGTAGCTCCTCACAAGGAAAGAACAAGATAGCTATTTCCTCTGAGCTTGAATATCAGTAGATGAAAGAAATCATTAGCCTGCCAACTGCAATACAGTCTTTTAAAGGTCACTTGAGTGTGCTAGCTCATTTTCCAATCACTTTTGGAAATTACCTTAGAACTCAAAGAATTGGAAAAGACCTTGGAAGTCTTCTGATCCAACAAATGACTGTTCAATCTCTTCTTGAAAACTTCCAATGACAGAGCACCCATAATGACTGGAGGCAAATGTTTCCCCTGATCGTTTGCAGTATCAGGAAATTTCTCCTGAATTCTAGGTTGGAGATCTCTTTGATAATCTATCCGCCACTTCTTGTCCTGGCCTCAGGCGCTTTGGAGAATAGATTGACCTCCTCTTCTCTGTGGAAGCCCCTCAAATATTGGAAGACTGTGATCATGTCACCCTAGTTCTTCTCTTTGTCAGATTAGACAAATCCAATAACTGCAACCATTCATTTTCTGATTTAGCTTCCAGTCCCCTAATCATCTTTCTTTGTTCTTCTCTACACTCTTACTACAGTCTCAACATCTTTTTTTATATTGTAGTGACCAGAACTGAGTACAATATTCCAAGTGTGGCCTCACTAGTGCAGAGCAGTACTATACTTGTGATTTTGATACTATCCCTCTGTTGATGCAGCCTAGGAATGCATTGGCTTTTTTGGCAGCTGCAGCACAATGCTGGCTCACATATAAATGGTTGTCCACTAGGGCATCTTGATCTCTTTCACAATTATTGCTGGTGAGCAAGGTACCACCTATTCTATACCTGTGTATTTGGGTTCTCTTGCCTAAGTGTAAGAGCTTACTTTTCTCACCACTGAATTTAACTTTGTTGGTCCAATGTTCTATCAGGTCTATCAAGATCCTTCTGCATCTTGAGTCTATTCTTCTAAAGTGTTGGTTATTCACTCTAGCTTGATGTCTGCAAATTTGGGCCCAAGATAGAACCTTGAGGTACCCCAATGCTTGCTGCCATCCATGTACATGTAGTTCTGTTGAGTGCACAGGATCAGCCAGTTGCAAATCCTTTTGGTGGTGATGCTGTCTATCCCAAATTTTTTTTATCTTAACAAGAAGTGGGCTGTAGTCTACTTTATCAAATGCCTTACTGAAGTCTAAGTAAACTATGACAACAGCATTTTCCTGATTTCCTGGTTTAGTCTCTTTATAAAAAAAAATGTAATAAGGCTTCTGGAGTGATCTGTTTTGACTTTCATTTTCTTGTTTCCAGGTGTTTGCATATTCATTGCTTAACTATCTTTTCCAGGATTTTCCCAGGCATTGACATTAAGCTGATTGGTCTGTAGTTTCCTGGATCTATTTTTCCCCTTTTTGAAGACCAGCTGTTTTCTAGGACTCTGGTACCTCCTGGTGCTCCAGGAGCTTTGAAACATTTGGTTCAGTGATGTTTAGTTCACATCTGCCAGCTTCTTCAGAACCCTGAGATGTACTGTAATCAATCTGGTCCTGGTGATATGAACTCATCTATAGTGGACTGGTGCTCTTTTACAATTGTCTTGCCTATTTTGACTGGTAGTTTTATTTTGTCTTTTACAATACTGCTTTTGATACTAAAGCCAGATGCAAAGAATTAAGCAGTTCCACTTTCTCTCTGCTGCCACTTCCTTGCCATCTTCTCCCATTAGCAGACCAATCATTTCTTTGACTTTAATCTTGTTTTTCCATGTTGAAAGCCACTTCATTATTTTTGACATGTGTTAAAGTCATTCTGAATCTTAGCTTTCCTGTTTTCATCTTTGCAGATTTGAGCTATTTGTTAGTATTGTTTTAATTAAGTGTCCCTCTTTCCATTTTTTATTCTTGCCCTTTTTATCTTTGTTTATCAGAGAGTTCTTTATGCAAGCATGCTGGTTTCATTGGATGTCTCTTATTTTTCTTTCTTGGTGGTACACGTAAGATAAAGAGAAGAAACAAATTTTGCTTGATGCAGAAACATCAAAATGTAAAGAATTTGCAGAAATATTGGGAAATTAGAAAATTATGGACTATAAGACAGAGTCAATAACTAAAGTGGAAATATAAAGTACAAGTCAAGACGATTGACCTAGATAAGCAGTTTCTAGTACACTAACAAAAGCCTTGAAGAAATATTTGATATTGGAAAAAGAAAAACTGACAATAGATAAAATCTTATGATAGAATTTGCATGAACTCAAAATTAAGATTCTTAGAAGCAAAAAAAAAGAACTACAAAGATTTTTTCCCATCACGGTTAAAATAAGGTACATTTGTATAAATATGGGATCCCTTTATTAACTTTTTTCTGACAAAAGGTTTGAAATGTTAATAATTAATGGATTTGTGAATGGATAAAGGAGGAGTTTGGGAAGAAGAGATAGAAGTAGTCTGCAAATTACGACCACAATTAAGTCCCAAATTTCTGTTGCTAAATGAGACATTTGTTAAGTGAGTTGTGACCCATTTTGTGACTTTTCTTTCCACAGTTGTTAAGTGAATCACTGTAGTTGCTAAGTTAGTAACATGGTTATTATGTGAACCTGGCTTTCCCATTGATTGTTAGTTAGAAGGCCACAAAAGGTGATTACATGACCCCTGGACGGGGCAATTGTCATAAATAATCTGAATTTTTATCACGTGGCCATGGGGATGCTGCAACTGTCCGAAGTGAGAAAAAAGGTCACCACTTATCGAGCCCTGGCTTGGGGTTTGCCATTTCTGAGGGGGGGGGGACTGCAGAGGCGGCAACTCACTGGCGCCCGATCCACATCCAATGGCGCCAAGTGGCCAGGACGTTCGCCACTGATTGCGAGCAGTGGGGATGCCGCATAGCAGGGGTGATGAGAGGCACAGTGGCCTGCCAACAGCATCCCCAGCATTGAACAGATAGCATCGCAGATAGTCTGCGATAAAGCCTGCAACGCCCAGCTGACCGGCGGTCCTCCACAGCAACTTGATTCAGGCGGATCCTGCTGCCAGCCACCAGATGGTGGTTACCAGTGGGGCGTGGCGGCTGGATGGACAAGGGTGGGGTCCGGACACTTGAAAAAGTGCTGGGAGGCCAACACTCCCAGTGCTGAATTTGCAAGGGTTTCCCTACTCGTCGCATTCTGAGGCTTGGCCTGTCTGATTGAAGCTGGAATTAAAGCTGGGTTCTGCCGCTGAGGGTACGTGTCCTTTCTTTTGCTGTCAGGTGGCCCAGTGCGGCTGAGATCACTTTTTTCAGTGCCGCTATAACTCTGAATGGCCACTAAACTGTTGTAACTCTAGGACTACTTGTACTTGCATGTAATATTACAAGGGATGATTAATTATTACATTTATTTGTCTTTATGACTGAAGACTGGAAGCTACTTCTTTATTTATTTTTCTTTCTCTTATTCTTTTCCTTTATTTTTTGATACACTTTTAATTTTCTTTTTTCTTTACTTCCACCCTTTCTGTGTTTAATTTTATTTTTTTACTACTGTTATTAAAACATTCAATAAACGTTATTAAACACATGGAATAGAATAGAAAAATATACAGAACTATTGGATTTAACATAAAGAAAGTAATCTATCATTAATCTATCAGTCTTTTCAAAACCCATTCAAATACAATACAAGCATAATTTGCAATTTTAAATGTGGTATGTTTCACTATCCTTTTATTATCAGTTTGTTCTCAAACATCACAATAATGTCACAGGCATCGCTATGAAGTCATAAGCAGTCAATAGAGGTGCTATAGCTCACTAATAATTACAGACCTCAGAAGAAACAATAAATCGAAGTGGCTCTGATTTGCTGAGACTGCCAAAAAAAATTAAACAGAGCTTTACATGTCATACAGGGATATATCTGATTATAAAGTTGTATTAATTTAACAGGAATGAAATCCAACTAAGTTATTCTGTCGCCTTCTTTCTCCCCTCTTGTTTTTCTGAAAAAGAGTAATTGCTAAAAACAACTTTCATTTATTTCTTGCCAATGGGAAAAAAATAACAGTCTGCCACCTGTCATCTTTCAGGCACGAGTAACACTGTTATGTTCTTTAAAATGGAAGCATATTTGTTCTATCAAGAATATTTTGGCTGCCACTTCCCAAATAGTAATGTTTCAAGAAATTATAATAAATAAAAATATATCAACTTTTTATTTCCCTGGATGACTACCCTACTCAATTCCTAAGGGAACAAAGTCAAACCTAGAACTTTATAGGGAATAAATTTATACTTTATAACCCAAGTTTACAATTCATCAAAAAAATCTCAAATCATGTTATTCTTGGGGACAGTACTCAGGCTGTCCATGTCTGAATTCAAAACCAATGCAAAGGGGGAAGAGTTATTTCCTTTGTTGTTACTATGATTACAGGTTTGGGATGAAAATTACAAGGCACTTTCAATATGTTTTGCACATCTTGATTGTGGTTAGTAGAGCAAGTCCTTTAGGTAGGCTGGAAGAAGAAATGAGGGTAAAGCTGTGGCCAGGGGTGCCTATGCGCAGGTTCGCCTGCTGCACTGGTTGCGCCCCTTCCTGGACTGGGAGGCTCTTCTTACGGTTACTCATGCCCTTGTCACCTCACGACTGGATTACTGTAACACATTCCACATGGGGCTGCTGTCGGAGACTTCAACTGGTTCAAAATGCTGCCGCACGAGTGATTGAGGGTGTACCTCGGTGCACCCACGTAACACCTATCCTCCGCGAGCTGCATTGGCTTCCAGTGGTCTTCCGGGTGCAATTCGAGGTGCTAGTAACAACTTTTAAAGCCCTACATGGCTTAGCAGTGGGGTACCTTCGAGTCCGCCTTCTGTTGCCTTATGCCTCCCAGTGCCTAGTTAGGTCCCACAGAGTTGGCTTGCTAAGGGTCCCGTCAGCCAAACAATGTCAGCTGGTGGGGCCCTGTGCTAAAGCCTTCTCTGTGACAGCGCCGACCCTCTGGAACCAACTCCCCATGGAGATTAGGACCATCCCCACCTTGTTGGCCTTCCGTAAAGCCACAAAGACTGGGCTTTGTCAGATGGCTTGGAAATGATGTGCCCCCTCCCTTTTTTGGGGATGTTTTGATTGTGGTTTAGACATTTTATATTGTATTATTGTATTTTAAATTGTTGTTAGCTGCCTCAAGTTCCCCTTGACTGGGGAAGAGAGGCGGGGCATAAATCTAATAAAATAAATAAAATAAATAAAGACCATGGTTACTGTGGCATCTCTGGTTAATGACATTCAACCTCCAGGAAATGTATTGAGACTGCTGATTGCCATCCCTCTGTGAATGATTAAACCCAAACAAAAGTTTTGTTCTAGTCATTGAAGAGAGAAGAAATAGAGATTTCTCCTCAAAACAGAATACAGATTTCCATAAAATATTCATCCACTGTTTGATCAATATATGTGGAAATAATAGACCACTTGTTTAAAATGCTGGGCAGAAGAAATGTATTATATTTACTCTTGTGATGGTATATTATCAACTATGCTTTCCAAAAACTATTCTTGACTTGAATCCTGAAGAATATATTATGAATTTTTCCAAATTCATCAGACAAAAAAAAAAATCCAAAATAGTAAAATTAACTTTAATTTACAAAACTTAATATTTCTATTTTTTTAAATAGAATGTAAAACATATATAATTATCTGCAGTAACACTGACTTAAAAAGTCTCAGAGTCTCCCATTTAAAATGTATAAATAATAATAATGCAGGCTCTTGACTGAAGTTCTTGCAAAACACACATATTCAATTTATTTTCCAGTACCACCAATCATACTTTCTAAGAATTCTTGAAAAGCAATCTCAATACATTTGAAGCAAATCAGATTAAGGAAACCTTGGTTTACAAAGCATTGTTACAGAAGAAGCTTGTGTAAATATATAATGGTCAAAACACTGATTTTAAAATGTTATTGAATTGACTTTTATTTCTTATACGTTAACGGAGAATATATCTATAAGGAAAAAAGGCAACATATTAAATCTCCTAATCTATTTTTTGTTACACACTGAGCATTTTTTCAGCTTTATTTTAAACAATGACCTTACTGATATGAATCCTTGCTATTTCATACCTTACTAAATATGTTTGTCACATGGTTGATTCTATTTTGAATTAAAAGTTCACATCTATTTTCATTCTCTATATACCATTGTACAGAAATGTGAAAATCTTGATGATTCCATTTTTCTTTGCTTTTGGAAAGCATGAGATGGCAAAAATATAAACGGAAGACTCAATTTTTACATCATAGGAGAAACACAATATAAATGACAACATAGAACACTTTGCTGTACAATTTTAGTACAGTAGTAAAGGACGAATGTGCATTGTGAAAAACAGTTTTTCAGACTTAATGCCTAAAACATCTTACCTCGAACAACCTCTTCCACAGACTCAGTAGTGGTAGTGGTAGTAGCAATGCTGGTTGTTCTTTCAGTGGCTTCCTGGTACTGATCTTCTGTAACTTCTTCAGCCTCATCACCATCTTCATCATCATCATCATCATCAGTATTTTCATCTTCTACATCTGTAGTATCCCCTTCTGCTAGCTGCTCTTCTGTTACTTTGTCATAACTGCAAACAAATTTTAGTCAAATTTTTGATATTGCTAAATCGATCACAGCATGGAACAAACATGGCCTTACTTAAATTGGTCATCAAAAGAAGGCCTGGACATTTATGGATGTGAGTGTTTTTGAGAAGATAAAAGGAAATAGAATCAATTTGTTCCTGAATAATCAATAGTCTGACATAAATACCATAATGTGTGAAATTTTGTTCGAAGTTTAGTCTCTGACCGCTTGAATGTTTGACAAGCATCAATATATAAGATTATATTGGTCTACTTTTATATTTTGCACTAACAGTTGATATTACAAAGGACAAGGTTTATATATAATTATTACAATTACTACTATAGCTGTCTATAGTTTGAGGTAAATTACATTTGAAATTTAAATTATTGTTTTACATCCATACTACGTTTTATTATAATTTAATGTGAGATAAACTACCTGTAGGTGGAATACTGATTAAGGACAGCATATGGTGTTATTCTTACTAAAAAAGTAAAAAACTTATATCATTTAAAATGTGCCATTACAGGATATTTTTGTATGGTGCACTCAGTTTCATATTAGAAATGTCTATGATAAAATGAGGCTCATTCTGACGTGGACATATTCACATTATATTAATCCTGCTTATACACATAGCAGCAAACTACCTGGACATAATGGAATTTATTTCCAAGTATGAACAATACTGAGTTGCAAAACATTCAATTTAGTACTGTCTTCTCTCAGAAATATGTTAAAGAATTACTTCCTCTAGATTTAATTTTGAATTTCACAACAAATTTAATGAATAGAATTACTACAGTAGTATATATTTCTCAGGATATCTGATAATAGCTGATACTTAAAGATTCAGGAGTCCACATATAGACCCTTTTGCACAGAAAGCTCTAACATATGGCCTTTCCTTATAATTTAAAGGAGAATTTGCCCCTCCTCCTATCTTTCTTATGAGGACAGAACAAGCAATGTTTTGTTATCAAACAGAAACCACAATTCAGAAGATTATATTTATAAATTAAAAAATCCACTTAAGATAGATATATTATTGCTACAAAAACAGATGGGTGACTAAGTCCAGTGGCTTGATTAAAACAAAAAAGATCTGCGCAAAATAATTATTGGATCTCAAACTGAACAAGATGTGTTTCCAAGATCTTAAAAGTTTTTTTAACATCTCCCTCTCTCTCTCTCTCTTTAGGCTAATTATTTCCTACCATCAATTGCCCAGATCTTTAAGTCCACTAAGGAACCTCGGTTCTTTGCAGCTTATGTCTAGTTCAAATAGTAGTGCATTATCTTCCTTAGTTTAACATTTTTCTATATAATCTTAATTAAGGATTTTAATTACAACAGCAAATTACAATAGTGAAACTTTTCCATTTTGAACAATTACTTTATTTCTCACTATTCTTATTCTTCATTTGAAATAATTTATCTTTGTAATAGTGGATTAACAGTGTCACCACATGAAAAATGTTTCTCCATTAAATTATGTATATAATGAAGCCATGCTGACAATGAAATAATTTCCCATTTCTGGTTTTTTTTAAAAAAAATAATTTATTCTCTACCTGAAATTTAGATACTCATTATACTCTTCTGTTAAGAGATAATAAAAAAGGCTTCAATTATTCCCTCAGGTATCAGAGTTTACAACATTTGATTCCGTTGGATGGACAGAACAAAGCCTTGAATTTAATGGTGACCACATCATGATAAACTAGATAAACAAATAATAATTAGAAAAAGTTAAAATTTCTCCAAACTACAATAGGTAATTATGTTAATTGAAATTAGTTACTGTTCTGAAGTATTCCAAGTCTGGCAAGATATTTCTTCCATTAATGCAATTTTAACAAAAAAAATTTTTTTAATGAAATACAGGCAAATTGTATTCAATACTTTATTTTCTTTACAGAAGACTGAAGTGCACTAAAAAGTTCAGTGTTACCAGTTTCAGGGCATTGTCATTCGATACAGGCATAGACAAGTCCAAACTTTATTTCTTTGGCACTACTGGAACACGGCTTGTTTATGCTTACACGTGTAGGATCAGAATACATGGGAAACTTCCAAAGTAACTGAGCTAAGCTTTCAAAAGTGCATGACCTCACAGTGCTTTGAGCTGTCAAGTTCAAGAAGGATTTCAAAAAATGCCTCTCAAATATTTTTCCACCGCCCTAGATTTCCCCCCATGCCAAATAATTTGACTTTAATACTACAGGGTCACTTTTCATTGTATATATGATAATGGAAGCATATTTGGTTTATTAATGCCAAATTTTCCTTCATGGGGAAATTGTTAATATTTAACACAAGAACAAACCCTGATATCTGGATATGTAAACAGAAGTTGCAAAGAACTGATTTTAATATATTTTTTTATTTGAGAAAGGAACACATAGCCTCAGGTTAAAATTTAGATAGTCAACTGCTTATGATACGAGAGAGATTACATTGAAAAGGCATCTAACCTAATGTTTCCATATGAATCTCAAACGTGGACTTTTTAAGAGTTTTAGTCAAAAATGCAAACAAAATTCTTATACCTTTATATTAAATGTGGAAATATCTCTAAAAAAAAGCTAGGCACACATAAAACCTGAACCAAGTTTTAAAACTTAAACTTTAAAACTTAAAAAAATAAGTTTTATATCTGCTATTTCCTTGTTGTTCCACTGTATGTGTCTTTATAAGATTGCTGTAAATTTCTAACACATATTTTCTACTAAAGTCTTCAGTACACATAACCACCATTGTATCCTTATACGCTACATAACACCACAGAACAACACAACTATATAAAGGCATTTCAATATGATATACAGTTGGTAATAGAAATTATTTAGCTGAATAGTGAGACAATACCTAGAATTAATTATTCTACCTCTAAATACATTATCCCATAGAGAACATTTAACGAACAGAAAAAATATTTCCCTGCAACCAGACGATAAGCTGCTAGAATGATTCATAAATGGGTATATTATTTAAATTTACTTTAAAAGTAGTAAATGATGTAACTCTTAAGCTTTAGTCAGATATTTCTCCTTACATACACAAAGAGTGAGTACAGGAGAGTAAAAGGATAGCTTATTTGTCAGCCCAGTAGATCTTTCATTGTCAAGATTTTTAATAGGGGATTGTGCTAATCTTATGTTTCCACATTATTTAGAGCTTTAGAAATTGTACTTCTAAACCGCATAGGAAATCTGTGGAAGAATTTCATTTGTAGAATTTATATAGCACTAGATAGTTATACAGTGTGACTAAACAACCAAACCAGAGAAAACACTCCTACTTGTACCCATTATGGTTAGGTTAATGGGATGAGTGGAAAGAGCCTGATTAGCAAATCCCCCTGAATCTACTGGGATGTACAGTCCTTTCAAATAATCATGGTCTTAACTAGACTATGTTTATTACTGTTAGAATATCACTTCTTCACTGCAGTCTTTCACTGGGAGATGCATATCCCCTATTAAGTTTCTAACTCCTCCCACTCCCACCCCATCTAATGATGATAAGAAGATCAGTCTTACCTGCCATCTGCATAGTCTGCATCTGCACCTCCCCACCAAACGTCAGAATCATCTTCCTCAGCCTCAGCTGAATCAATATTGTCACTCTCATCTGCTACTAGGCAGCAAACAAACTCCACACCACGGAATTTGTCAATTCCACAGGGTAAGAGCATGCCATAGTCATGCAGATTCATTCCCTTTTCACTGCAGGACTAAAAAGAAAGCCAAAAAGAGACACAACATATATAATCACCAAAAACTAGGCTTTTAAAAACTGGTACAGACTAGATTGGTGAGTCAATTGTTGCCTTAGTGCTAATTCAAACTCTACACAGCAGCGGTCCCCAACCCCCACTCCACGGCCCAATGGCAGTCCACCGACTGTTTGAACCAGGATGCAGAAGTGGTGGGCAAGTGCGTGTGTGTGAAGGTACATTTGTGAAAGTGGCGCATGCGCACATGTCACCATCCCCCCTCCCCCCAGCCCACTGCTGCCTCGGCCAGTCCGCCAAGCCAGAAAAGTTGGGGACCGTTGCTGTCTGTATGGTCAGAGTATGGTCAGAGTCCTTTGCAAATAGTCTTCATAAGGTAGTAATTCAACATGAGAAAGAAGGAAATATACCGTTATGTGCATAAAATTTTGCTGCAGCATGATGAATGAGTTTTATTTAGAAATTATGTTAAGCAGACATATTTTCTTGATCATGTTTCATCACTTATATCTTTATGTACACTGAGAGCTTTTGCACCGAAGACAAATTCCTTATGTATCCAGTCAACTTGGCCAATAAATAATTCAATTATATCCAATTCTTATTTGGATTTCCTCATGAGGAAATCTTCCTTACCTAAGCCTGGAAGAAATTAAGCTCATATTTGTAAGGATAAACTGTGATTTATTAACACATGCAAAAACACATTATGTCCTGTAGAGGCTGCTGTGGCATTAAGCTTGCTGTATTACTTTATTTAGTATATTAATAAAAGAGAATAGTGTGACTCTTTGTAAGAATAAACTCTTTGTCAGAAGAAACAGAACACTTTGACCACCCTAATAGTGCATTGTGTGCAATAGAGCAGAGCAATAGCATTCAGTGCATCTCCTTGTACATCAGGGGCAATCCCAGTCTTGATTACATTTACTGATTTCCATCTCGATTCAAGAGCCCTTGCTAGCCTAGCATTCCTAGTTGGAAATTAGAGTGATGTCAGTGGTGTGCAAACTGTCACCCTAAAGCTAGACTAGCTGACTCACCCATGATGCTTAGAGCTTTGGCTAGATCCGAGTACATTTCTTCTTGCTGCTTTGGTTTTTTGGCCATGAAAACTTCTTACAGGCAAGCTTCTGGCAAATTTAGGGATCTTATAGACCATACATGTGTTTGTGCACATGCCCTACCTGTTGCTACTTATAATTGTTCATCTAAACTAAAGTCTTACATTCCAGGCATGTGTGTTAGGCCTGGGACAGGAAAACAAGCATTTACAAGACATTAGACTATATTATTTTTAAAAATCTGTGCTTTATGTATTCGCAGAATAAGAAAATACACATTTATGAATGAACCTGAAAACAAAAAAAGAACTGCTGCAATGAAGATAATGTTTCTGTTTTAATGAAATGGCAATAAATTATTCTAAACACAGAACTGAAAATGATGCTGATATTTTTCTGGCTCAATGTTCTATTTATTTTTAAACATCACACGATAAATGTTCCGTTTAAAGAGGGCTAGGAACTTCAATATACCTCCTTAGCAACTGTGTGCCAATGCAGATGGGTTTCACAAATATCCATCCTTTCCTGGTGAAGGAACTTGCACTTATCTGGCACTAAAAGGGCATCACTCACAAATTCTCCAACTGAAAGAAAAAATATTTGAACACTCCCATTTTACTATAAACTTGAATAAATGGTTTATAAGCAAACACACATGTGGAAATCCTTAGGGAATAATATTATTGTTATTGAATTAGACAGCTACCTCACATATGAATACCTGATAATGAAAACTAGACTTTATTAACTCAAATTGGTCAAGCTACTTCAGCAACAGCATCAGACAAAAGCTATTCATTTACAAACTTTTAAAGTCAAACTATTGGAAATACAAGGTGATATCAGATGAAATTTTCTAAAATTTATTCAGTCCACTTATTTCTTCCTGCGAGAACATATATAGCTGTCTACAGACTATAAATAAGTCATCAGGGATTTTGAAAATCTTAATATGTAACCCAAGAATCTGCAAAGGACCCATTTTCTCAAACATATTTTATTTCATGAAAGAACACTGGAAAGGGAAAAATATAAATGACTAGATTTGTAAACCTGGTATTAAAAGAAATTTTGTTCAAAAGTCTTGAGTTATCTAAAGAATTGAGTACTAGATTGATAAAAATGCTATTGGCTAAAACATTCCCAGTTTGATCATGAAGACTTTTAACAGATTCCTCTGGGGAACTGAAGATGAAAATTGTAAAGCATGTCAGATCAAGATTTGTGGGTTGTAAAACAAAAGAAAAGAAAGGAATATTCTGTATTGAACTGCTCAAAGATCAGAATATTTGCTCATAAAGTTCATAACATTTATTGTCTATAAATTAAAGTTTATAACAGAAAAACTGAATCTGAATGTTTAGTACAATGAATAAAATATGACTTTATGGATATATTGGTAGGATTCCCTTTGACCAGGGAAGAAAGGTGGGATACAAGTGTAAATAATAAATAAATAAGGATGACTTCCATAATTAGAATATAGCAACTAAAAGATACTATTTGTTCAACAGAAAGGGAATAGGAATTGCAATTCACATTTGCACAGAAATCTATATGAATGAACTTTGTGATACTGGGTTAAAATAAGAAATCAATTTTAAAACCTGTTGATGCATACTATCAACAACAAGGAAAAGATGTAGGTGACCATTTTCAAAAACAAACTTCAGGTTTTTCAATGAGGAAGGAAACAATGCTGATTACTGAATATCCCAATATTTGTTGCAAAACACTTTCGGTCAAGCATTATCCTGCTGGGAAATTTCTAGTTTGTGCTATCAACAACTTTATTATTTAGAAAGTGGGGGAAGTCACAAGAGAATTAGTCATTCTTGCCTGGATGGTCACCAAAAAGAAAGCTGATACAGAGCCACTAGCAAGAACAGTGAGGAAAAGTGGCCATGACCGGGGAAGTGAGGCGGGGTATAAATTTAATAAATTAAATTAAATTAATACAATTTTAATTATCATATTTTTTTCAGAGTATAAGATGCTCCGAAGTATAAGACGCGCCCAGCTTTTAGGGAGGAAAATGGGAGGGGGGGGGATCTGCATCTGCCACCCAGCAATTTGTCTTCTGTGCTAAATCAGGTTGAAACTAAAACTGAAACAGAATAGGAGACAAAGCGGAAAAAATCTGGGAGGCAGATTCCCGCCACCTTGTTTTCCTCACCAACAGCTCACAAAAGCTGATTGGGGCTGCTGGGGCTGAATCAGTCTGTGCTAAAACTGAAACTAGCTTCAGTGCAGGAGATACACGGGAAAAAAATCTGCCTCAGATCCCACCCCCACATTTGCTGAAGCCAGTTTCGGGAGGAACAGGCACGGAGGCTCTGATGTGCTCTGCAGCCTGGAACAGGTGCATGCTGAGGGTGAAAATGGCAGGAGGGGCTACATTCAAAGGATAAGATGCACCCTAATTTTAATCCCCCCCCTCTTTTGGGGGGGAAGTGCATTCATTTTAAGGAAAAATAATACTAGTATAACTTGGATTTCAAAAGCCTGAACTTTCACAATATCAGGGGAGATGAATGAGAAGAAATCCTTCAAAAAGGTATTAAAAGTACAATTGCAACCAATTTTGATAAAGAAAAAAATAAAGAAAAAATGCTCCATGTGGCTACACAAAATATTTAGCAAAAATCTGGAAAAAAAACTCATAGGTTATCTAGGAAGTGTGCAGGCAATTAAGTTTAGAAAGAGGTTCTATCAAAAAAGCTAAAGTTCAGAATGAAACGAAATTGGCAAAGGGCACACTAATAACAATTTTTTTAATAAAGTAAGCCAAAGGAGGTAGGGCAGCTAAGGGAAGGCAGAGAAATGATAGGAATGGTACTATGGTTGGATATGCTATGGTAGAAGCAGTTTAGGAAAGTAGGGAAGGTGCTGGAGGATGGGCAGGGCAGAGGGACATGCCACGTTGGATCATAAAGGGAGGATAGGGGAAGCATTGAAAAGAATGGGAAAAGACAGGTTGCTAAGTAAGAGGAAAGAGAAACAGCTGTATTCAGTATCCAGTATGATGGAGTATAATAAGCTCCATCAAATCATTCTGAGACCTAGACGGTTTTGTTTTCGCCAGAGCCTAGAACAAACGAAGTTCCAGATTTTGTATTTGCCAAATCACTGATATTCAGGAAGTTTCAGCAGAACTTCCTACATGTGATCTGTTTGAAGCAAAAAACAATTTTCCATTTCATGTCATTTCAGGATACAAGATATGGAACAATGGAAGTTACAATAAAATTACAGTTGACTGGTAAAGTGGAACTAAATAGCCATCTGTTTTAGATGGTTTATTTTAGAGTCCTCAATTCAGCCACGGAACAGACTTGGTAACTGAAGTACTTAGTATTTTCTGGAAGATTAAATTTTCTGGTAAATATGACAGTTGCAATGAAGAAATAAGAAACCAAGTAAATCCTAATGACATTCCAGATGAAATCTTGATCATCTGTTTTCCTCCTGGTACTAATACAAGTATCTTACATATGACTTGAGACATAATTTCCAAACAAACACTGGGTTGGATTCAATTTTTTGTTTCAGTAATACAAGTTCTTCAATTAATTTAAGGGCATTAAATTAGTAAGTTTCCTTCTATTAAGGGACTGAAGATTGGAAAAAAATAAGCACAGCTCTAAAGGAAACTAAGAACATTTCCTTTGTGATATACATTGTGTAGTACTTCAAAAGGAAAAGCTTAAGGTCCACAGCTCTGTATTGTGTAAAAAGATGGTCCAAAGAAGTTCACTACTTTCCGAATTAGAATAAAATAGCAATGTTAATGTATCACATGGGAATATTTGTTTAGTTTATGCTTGCAAAGCTTATTTATTGATAAGCAAATGATTTATTACCTGCAGCTGTTATCATTCTTTGGTAAGTTTGGCACTCACGGTTTATCTTAATTAAGAAATGATGAAAAATGAAAAATGTATGTAAAGTAATAAGAAAAAAATAAAATAACTCTCTATTATACACAGGCCACAGCAACATGATGCAGTTCAAGTGCATACTTCTAAAGTTGTCCATACAATTATTGTAAACATTGTGAAAGTATAGGCTTTGTTATTTTAATTCTATTACCTTCCACTTAATCATGCTTAAGTTTGACAAAATTTAATTGTCAAAAACGCCCAACATTATTCAACTATATCATGCCCTCTTTTCTTTTAGAGGAAGAAGTAGAACTTCCTGGGCTGGAAATGCACAAGAAGCAAAATACAAGCACTGAAACTGGAAAGGTGGGAAGCAAAGAGCTACATCCTTAAAGAAAAGAGCAGCAAAAGTCATGACTTCCAAAGGATAGACAATAGGCACTAAGGATTCAAACCAGAGGTGGATATCAAGAATAAATCAGAGCCTGATATAAATAAATATGCATATAGACATATATGGATTCCTATATTCTGTAACACCTTACAGTATCTTCTGTATAAATATGACTTTAGTAAAGCTTTTATCTAAATATGCTAAACTATGTTACAATGAAACCTAAACATTTTGTATTTAAAAAGTGAGATGGTGACTAAAAATAAATCCATTATTAAATCACTTAGAGAACAAAACAAAAGGAAAAAGCAACTAAAGGAAAAAAACAGGGATTTCAAACTCAAGGCCCATGGGCCGGATCTGGCCCACGGGGTGCTTAAATCTGGCCCGTGGGGTGGCCTGGAAATATCAAAGGACTGGCCTGGGGTGCCTCTGCTGGCCAAAATGGGACTTGGGAACCGTATGCATTCCCCCACAGCCCGTTATTGGCCTCCCCAGCTTCTAGAAGCATTCTGCCAGCTAAAAACAAGCCATGCGGAGGCCACATGAGGCCCGTTTTTAGCCTCCCTGGCCTCCAGGAGCACTCCACTGGCCAAAAATGGGCCACGCTTCTGGAGGTCATGGAGGCCAAAAATGGATTGCCTAGGGGCCTTGTGGACCCCCGGTGCCCCATTTTGGCCAGCAGTGTGCTGCAAGAGGCATCCTTCCCATCTCCCCTCAACCTCTGCCCCCCCGGCAGCCCGTGGAGAACTACAGTGCTGATTTGGCCCTCAAAGAAATCCAATTTGACACCCCTGTTATAAACTACGATAGTTACAGAATGTGAGGAAAAGTATCTAAAGAACAGTGACTCAAGCCTCTCTTATTTGAAATCTGATACATAATATGGCATTTTTCTGATTTCCAAGCTGTGTTATATCTTTGGGTAGTCTAGACCAGTGTTTTTCAACCTTTTTTGGGCAAAGGCACACTTGTTTCATGAAAAAAATCACGAGGCACACCACCATT
>JANHGC010001604.1:0-11523 GCA_027560395.1 Boaedon fuliginosus
CCTCTGCCTGTGTTTGCTTCTGGTGCCAACACACGAAGGCATACCTCCTGTAGCCAGCTGCTCGATTGGTTTCCAGAAAGTCAAGTTGTCTCTTGAAAAAGCACCTTTGGTGCTTTTGCCTTGCTTTGGAATGGCCAAGGCACATGATTGCTCATTGATAGCCGCCTCGAGTTCCCCTCGACTGGGGAAGTGAGGCGGTGTAAATCAAAGTGAGGGGTATAAATCAAAGATAGAATTTGAAGTTCAATTATGTGCATGTGGTGAACCTGTAATTGTTAATATGTATAAACTGTTGCTGAAATTTGAAACAAGTGATAGAGTATGATGAAACGGTCTAAGGACTTTGGTAATATATTGTTAGAATAGTGGGAGGACACTGCTGAAATTTACCCACATTATAATTTAAAATAATTTTCATAAACTTATGTACCATTAGTATATGACTTCAGGAAAATATTCTAGACTGTTACTAAGGTAGTTCAAATTTATGCTGGAAGTATGGACAAATTAAGAGTTATTTAACCATGCCTGGAGGATTTGTGAAAAAAAAACCAGCCCAGAGGTTTTTTTGTTGAAATACATGCAGTACAAAGAATTTTAAAGACTCAATTGAAACTGAATATTTTCAATTGAATGTTAGAAATGGAATCCTTTTTGCTGGGACAAATGAAAAGACAATTATAAAAGATAATTGGAAGATTATTATTTTATATGATCAGTACTGTGGGACTACTACATGCACAAAAATGATAAGATTTTGAAATATCCACAAAGTGAAGATAATTGAACAAGCAGAGATGGCAAAATTAGTTTGCTCAGATAAAGGTCAATGACTGTATTTATTAGTGACTGGAAACGCCAATAAACTTTTTGCTGGAAAAAAAACAGCGAACTGGTAATTTGTGGATTTGATGATTAGAAAAAGTAGATAATGGGAAGAAGGAAATTATAACTGAACATTAGAGTTAGAGAAAGTAAACTATAAATGTCCTTATAATTGCTGTTAAGACTGAAAGTCACTTCTTTATTATTTTTTCTTTTTCTTTTCTATTTCTTTTACTTTCTATTACTTTTTCACTTTCTGATTACTTTTCTCTATTCTTTTTGTCTTCAATTCAAAAGCAGTTCAACTGATTTTATTTTGTTCAAAATTTCCTCAATAAAATTGATAATAGTAGCAGAGTAACAAAGTCTTTATGTCAACCTTTATGTGAAAGGTGTTGGTAATGAGTCATGACCATTAAAACCCTTCGAGACCGCCTCCTATTCACCTTATGCCTCCCAGTGCCTGGTTAGATCCCACATGGTTGGGCTCTTGCGGGTCCCATCAGCCAAACAATGTCATCAGGTGGGCCCGCAAGGGAAGGCCTTCTCTGTGGCTGTACTGACCCTCTGGAATCAGCTTCCCCTGGAGATCCAGACCGTCCCTAACTTATTAGCCTTCCATTGGGCCACTAAGACCTGGCTGTGCCAGTGGGCTTGGGACCACTGATTATCCCCCTGAATGTATGTATTAATATGTTTGATTGATTTTATTGTGAATTTTAAATGTTTTAATGTTTTAAATTATTTTAAATTCAAGGCTTGTTATGTTGTAAACCGCTCGGAGTCCTACGCGAATTAAAATAAATAAATAAATAAAACCTGAAAAAAGATGCTGCTGATTTAATGAGCATCAAAAGAGTTTTCCACTTGCACCAAGTTTGAAGCACCTCTAAATGAGTTGAAAATCTACAGCTGTTATAAGAACTCTTTGGAGGGGAGGGTTTGCATTTGGACAACGGTTTGTTGATACTTCATTTACTATTCCTTTTGTACAGAATATGTTTATCGTCTTCTTTTGCTCTAGGACTAATAATGTTTTGGAGTGGGGGTGCCTTTGAGTCAATGTTGAGTCCTGGCAACTGCCTGGATAAATTTCTTGGTAAAATTGTACAAGTGTTGCCATTGCCTGCTTCTTCCTAGGGGTGAGAGTGACTGGTCCAAGGTCACCTTGCTGGTTTTGTGCCTACGTCAGGACTAGAACTCATGGTCTCTGCTTCCTGACCTGGTTCTAGGACTAGAACTGGTCTTCTGCTTTCTGACCTGGTGCCTTGACCACTAAATCAAACTGGGTTTCCTCCCTAATACGGTTACTCTAATAATAACTGTGATCTTCTGTCATAAATATGGATGACTGCAGCAGTTTGAGTCCTACTGAGTCATGTTCCGAAGTATTATTTATATAGTATAGTGGTAAGAACATTTACTCAAAACAAAATCTCCCAGTGGGTCTCAATGGACTTAATTTTGGATGAGTGTATAGAGTACTGCAGACTGCCAATCACAAGTGGGTAATCAGCAGCAGTCATCTCCCCTTTCTAAAGCCTACAGAATCCCAGAAGTCCCATTTACTTTTCTCAGTTGGCCAGTTTTTAGTGTGCAGTTGGTTGTTAGGAATTAACATGTTCTTTTCTTACTGGTAATCACATTGGGGAAAACAATCTGGAATAGTACAGATAGGAAAAAGTGGAGCAATTCTTTAGTCTCTTGCCAGCAACCATGTTCCAACTCAGTGTTTCACTGAATTAGTCAGAACACTAAAAATAAACCATCAGGATCAAAAGGATATGAAATGTGGAAGAAAGAAAAATCATAGAGGACTGATAGGAGAAAAAAAAAACATTCCAGAAGAAAAGTAACTGAAGCTACTTCCATTTAGATATACCATATCTGAGACGCAACAATCCAATGACCTCTAGATGACAGCGAAGAGGCATTTTCTAAATCTGTCTGCCACCACCAACTGTTTGCCCAGGTTGTTTTTTCTCACAATAATGATATGGTTTGCCTATTCTCAGCAATAAGAGGCCAGTGGAAAGTAGTATGGTTTGAGGAAAAACATTTCCCACACCACATGGAGAGACAGTGCAAAGGAGCTTCTGTATGACAAATTCAAGACTGGGAAGAAATCTTTGGGCCCTTGTACTAGGATTGCTGTGAAGACACAAACCCTCTCTGCCCAACAATCTTGTGGGAATATAAGCTTCTGTTTGTGAACATAACCAGAGAGACTTCATTGAAAAGAAGCAATTTAGTGGCAATTTCCACAGAGAATTAGAAAGAGAAGTAGAATATCTCTCTTTTATGTGCGTATCTGTAACTAAGGAAGCATACATAACACCACTTGAAATTCCATACATATGCTTATTTGTGGTTCATATACTTAAGTGTTTTGTCATTCCATACCAAGGAAGTTATTTTAAAAATCTTGTACATTCTCAAATTGTTCATTTGAACTTCTCTGCCCACACTCCCATGTTAAGTGTGATCCCTAAGGTAAAAAGAGAATATTTTGAGAATTGAGTGGCTGAAAAATGTTTAGTTTTCAAATGTATAAAGCCCTCCTCCCAGAACATTAGAAATAGGAGTCAGATCCCATCATCTATATGGAGGCAGTAATAGAAATATATTCCATAAGAAAGTACAAAGAGAAAGGAATTGCTTCATTTGACTATGTATTTATTTCAATTTGGATGTCACCAACTTTAATAAATTCTGAGTGGCTCCCAATAATAAAATCACACAAAAACAGCAAGGTGCAGAACATTAACCAAAAACAGGAACAAAAATAACTACAAAACATGTAGTATTATTGCGTAGTTATTATGCAACGTTATTCAAGATGATTTGGTAGTAAAAGGTAGCTGTTATACATGTGAGCTGCACTCACTACCAAACCTGAGATGCTCTCTATCGATGTTTAAAGTGTAAGAACATAACAAGCTGAATTGACCCTGAGTGGTAACTGAGGGAAGAGTCAGTCAGGGACCTGTAGCCCAATAAACCAAATTGTTCATATTCATTGATAGCAAAGGTGACATGCTGACCTAATAATGGAAAGGGATAAGTTATAAGAAGGTCACCCAGATGGGTTTATCAAAAACATTCCAAAGTCATGATGTAATTTACATTGTTTCTGCTTCTGTCTTGTTTTTGCAATGGAGTAGGCCAAGGGTATATAAGTTGTGGGTCTATGTTTGCTCAGGGTTCCCCAGCAAGCTGCCATTGTTTTGCTTGGAGCTCAGTGTACATTGCTCTATTGTTTGCATGCTAATGAATTTATTTTGTATCTGCACCGTGATTTAATTGCTTCAGATAAGCCAATTTTTCACCTTAACAATGGTAATTCAATTACAAAGCAAACGTAAGCCATCACCAACAAAGGCATACTATCCATCCTACTTGAGGGGCTTTCATTGTCATCAGACTGGGAAACATATATCTCTAATGGTGGGTGGAGGAGCTTAATTTACAAGGCAGTTGCTGCTACAGAGTAGTTACACTTCCTGATTCCTGAAATATAACTGTGCTTAATTAAGAGAAATCAAGTGTACAGTACTCACTCTGCTGCATTGTAATAGCTGGATAGACATTGTGGGAGACAGTCAGTCTGTCAAATACCATGTAAAGCTCTACAGGTCATAACTAATATCTTGAATCACCCTGGAAGCATATCATCAACAGGTGCAGGAAAAACTAGATCTAATGTATGGCCACAGACATACATGTTGGGTGTTGGCCCAGGGATGACTTGGGCCAGATCCATAGTTGCTGTGGGGGTCACAAACCCCTAAACAACCCCAGGCTCTATGTCACCTATGTTGTTTGTTTGTTTGTTTGTTTGTTTGTTTGTTTGTTTAACTGCCAAAGCTCTCTGGCTGTTTTACAATAAAATTTAATCCTCCCTTTATTTTTCCATTTAGAATTCCTTTCATATAGAATTTCTTTGTTCCTGCTATGATGGGAAAGGCAACAGTAGCAAAAGGCATCAATAGGATCAGTTGATTTAAATTACTAGACTAGCTCAAACTAGTCATATACTTATGGCTGGTTCACTAATGCCCTGTTATTCTTGATTATAGTACAAGTAGTACACTGACTGTGCGAACTACTTTGGAGAAGCATAAGTGCGCTGTCTGATGTTATCTCTGCAATTGATAACCCAATTTCAATGCAAAAATAATGTGAGATTGATTTAGAATCAGGTAATCGGCATAATTACTGGGATCTGCCTTCAGTGCCCTTGGCACTCTGGAAGGATATGGCAGTCAACAAAGATTGTTGAGGAATCTAGAGGAACAATAGTAGTTGTGATCTCTCTATCCAACTCCTGACAGAGAGAATAAGCAGTGTGTTTTCCATTTCATACTGGGGCTTAGATATAGGCTACCAAGGGTCTAGATAATCATAATTTTCCAAGATCCTCTGTAATTGTAGCGCCATCATTTTCTTTTTTCAAAAAGAAGGAGATTGAGACCAAACAAGGCATATCCATTACATTGGGATCCAGACCTCGATCCGTTTCTGGAATGGAATCGGAAGACTCATAGATCTTTCAAAACTGCTAAAATCTTTCTCTCCCACTTATCTCCTTGGACACATATCTACATTTACGAAAAATGATGTCCACTTTCTTGAGATCAACAGGGTCAAAAACCAGATGTCACTTTTATCAACTCAGAAAATAACAATCAGCCAAACATGGCCATCCAACATAAAATGAATGTAAGCAATTTCATCCATGAAATATCTGATCACATGATAATTTTCATCAATCTATGAGATACAAGTGTAAGGGTTGTGTATGTATATAAATTAAATTACGACTAGAGTTTATACATTTAAATTCTTTCCATACTTTTTCAGGACATAAAAATTAAAATGATTTCAATTTTCCAGTTGTTCTAGTTGCCAATGTCACTAGTTAAGCAGGTTATCTATTAAAATATATATTACATATTTAATAAATAGATCTTCTTCACTTCCTCTTTTACCACTTCAGGTGTCAAGGGAAATACAAAGTTCTGGTTCTTGCACTTCTGATGGCCTCAATTATTGTTATTTGATGTTGTTGTAGTGTGTCTTTGATGTTGTCTCTCCATCTTCTTCTGGATTTGCCTTGGGGCCTTCTCTTGTTTTTGTATATGTCATGTATGGTATAGAATCCCAAATAAATAGATCAAAGCCAATATTTTGTTTTAATGACCATTCAACGTGAGTTTCATAAGTGCACTTATTTCAACATATGCAACTTTTTAAAATAACAAAATGTAGCCTTTCAGAACAAAAGCAATTCTTTATATATTTATTTTTATTTGTTAAATTTATATGTGATCCATCTTCTCCATAGTCAATAATAAAGTCAATATCGGAGAGTTTGAATTTCATGATTTGGAATGCATATTTATTATGAATTAAATTCAAACGAACATTAAATTTGGGATGTCTGGATACCTCGAGTTCCCCAATGGGTGAAGAGAGGTGGGATATAAATTGAATAAATAAATAAATAAATAAAAATATTACAGAACTGCTAATAACTGACTATAATTGAACCCAGAATTATGGTCATAATCTGTGGCAATTGTTAAGCAGGTGATTATGTGATTGTTAAATGGATAGCACACTCAATTTTATGACTTTTTTTGCTGTGGATTTTTTGGGGGGCATTTTTTTTTGCCAGAAACTGAAAACAAATGCTGGAAACCAGCAAAAACTGCCAAAAATTGCAGTCGCAATTGACTGCAGAGACTACAAGACATTGCAAATGGTGGTAAATATGAGCCAGTTGCCAAATACCTACACTGGAATCATATAACCCACATGCTGCCAGTGGAACTTCAAAATTAGGTTGTAAGTACTTTTGGGGAAGGTCCATCACACAATAGAAGTTGATGTATTTTTGAGGAAAGAAATGGATCTGCCATCCTGAACCTAAAGCACACACACTAAACAAACCTTCAAATAAGCAACAGAACATTTAACAGCCATAGAATTTTTGAGTACAAAGTTTGAAGAGAGATTCTTCTCGCCCTGACAGTCATAATGAGTTTAATCAATACTGCAGGAAATTTAGAGTGTAGCTAACAATGAGACTTAATTGTTCAAAGAAAGTGTGGGATCAAGAGTTAATTTCTCAGGAGAATCCATCTTCATACTATTTGTAATACTCTAAGGAGGGCAGGTTGACTATGAATCAATGTGCTATCTTATAATTCTTAGCATATTTCCACTCTTTTTATGTTGCCTTCATTGATTTAAAATCAGCTTTGGATTCTCTCCCTAGAGAAAGACTCTGGTGGAACTTGTTTCAGTCATTCATGTTAGTTACAGTTTGGATGCAGCCCAAAACTACAGTTCTATGGGTCAGAAGTAGTAGTCCTCTGCTGGGTTGCTGGGCAGGGGGCCGAGGCCTTTCTCCTCCACCTCTGGACCAGCCCACCTGTCAACAGGCTGAGCGGGGCCACCTGAGGACTGGAGCAAATGCCGTTCTGGTGCCTGCTCTCCATGGGGCGGGCCATGTGGATCCTGCCCTTTGGCCCCATTTTCCCCACTTGAATCCCTATGGAGCTTCCCCCCTGTCCAGATGCCAGCGCCGACGCAGGTCCTGTACCCCTTTAGCAGGGAGGGGAGTGGGAAGAAGAGTAGAAAGCCAATGGAGGCAGGTTGCCAACTGAGATCAGCAGGCCAGATTTGGTGATCCAGATGCACTGCCACCTCTCAGGAGAAAAAGAGGGAGGAGGTGCTGTGAGAGCCCATTCTTCACATTCTTCGCCTCCTGGGTGGCGCCGGCGCATTCAGCTAGCTGAATCTGGCCTGCCGATCTCAGCCAGCGACAGGAAGTGGCAAGTGGGGTGGCATGGTAACTATGGTTTGTGGAAGCGGCCTCCACAAGGCCATTCCACATGGATGGCAGGTGCGTGTTGGGCATGTGGGGCATGTTTCCCACCTTTTCGCCCCTGGCCTCAGCTCACCTTGTGTTTGTTCATGCGCTTCAAAGGCCTTATTTTAAGGGGAGGGCTTAATTTAACATATGCGGTCAAAAGCCCAATTGGGCTTATTTTCAAGACATATCCTATTTTCGGCAAAACACGGTAGATACAGACTATAGCCCTGTTACTCTCCTTTCTGAAGAGACATACCTACTCTAAAACTTTTTATAACCAAATCAATTTCCTAGCTATTGTGGCTCTCAAGTATATGCATACTGTATAATAATAAATATCATTATATTATTTAATCCAGATTATTCTCAAGCATTACATTTAAAAACTGGAATGATCCTGCTGGATTCAAAGTCCTCAAAAACCAACTTTATTTCTGGCTCAAACTTCACTTTTCTAGCAATTTCTGGACTACCTTGATCCTTCTTGACAACTTTTTTTCTTTCCTGAAAGTCGTTAATGGGTCTACATCCACATGGAGCAAGTAAGCAGTGGGGTACCACAAGGTTCCGTCTTAGGCCCAGTACTTTTCAATATCTTCATAAACGACTTAGATGAGGGAATAGAAGGGGAACTTACCAAATTTGCAGATGATACTAAGCTGGCAGGAATAGCTAACACCCTGGAAGGGTGTCTTATAGGAGCTATGGAATATTTCTGAATAGTTTTGCGTGTTTGAGTCTCTGTAACAGCTGGCATGTTGTCTTAGTGATTCCCACATATTTTATTGCCTAGCTCTCTAAAAATGCATGCCTTTGTCCAATTTTTTCATTATTATTCCTTACGAATACCAATGGCAAAACTAAGAAAAGAATGGATACCGCAATACAATTTGTATAAAAGTTCTTATTAAAATGCAAACCCACTGACCATCTCTTTGTGTCGAAAACAAGAATTCCAATGACATTCTTAATCAGAACAGCACTCAAGATACAATGTCTGGTTGAAATGGATCAATCAGAGACCTCCGCTTCCTTCATCCAGTCCCTTCTCCTCTGATCTCTCAGATCTTCTGCTTCCCCGCAGAGTGGAGAATGGGTCTGGTTCGTTGTTGCTTGGCGTTTATTCAGAGTTATTTTCTCTTTTGGTAACATTTTCTATGCAGAGAAGATATTACTATTTATAGGCCACAGTGGGGGTACCCAGTATGGATCCAATCGGCAGCCCAGTCAGGAATATCACTTGCTTAAAGACAGGTGGGAAGGCAAGACTACCTTGGAGCCTTGTCATCTGGTTTTTACCTCTCCAGCTGTGGCTTAGGAAAAAGATTTACACTTCAGTAGAGCTGCCGAGGGCCTCCAGGTAAAAATCACACCTCTTTGCTTGTGTTCCGACAAGCTATCCTTAACAGGAAGGAGACAAGCAAAGATTTCGTAAAGCAAGTCACATCTCTTGCATTCTCAGACTTTTCTTAGAGTAGAATAGAGCTGGAAGGGATATTGAAGGTCTTCTAGTCCAGCCCCCTGCTCAAGCAGGAGAACCTATACTATTTCAGATAAGTGTCCAGTCTGTTCTTCAAAACCTCCAGTGTTGGAGCACCCACTATTTCCACTATTGCTTCTCTCTTTGATCTGTTTCCAACCATTGTTTCTTCTCCTGCCCTCCAGTTCTTTGGAGAATAATTTGACCCCCTCTTCTTTGTGGCAACCCTTCAAATACTGGAATACTGCAATCATGTCCCCCCTAATTCTTCTTTTCTTTAGACTGGCCAAGCCCAAATCCTGCCGTCGTCCTTCATATGTTTTAGTCTCCATAGCCTTTGATCATCTTACCTGTTCTTCTCTGGAACTTTTTCCAAAGTCTCAACATCTTTTTGGTAGTATGGTGACCAAAATTGTTTGCAGTATTCCAGGTGTGGTCTTTTGACCTGCAAGAATGCGACCAAGTTTAAAGAGTACCAAGAAGCCTTCAAACGTGGGAAGAGTTTCTTTGTGCACCACACACTTGGTCATTCATGAAAACACAGAAATCAGAACAATTGCAAGTTGTCCCAGGGAAGAAGACTCTACCATGGAACACATGGAAGTTATTTACCCCATTCCAGCCCCTCAGACGTTTCTCAAGTTTACCTTTTCTTTGGAAAGGAATTTCCAAAGAAAAATTCTCCTTCATCGAATGAATTGAGAAAAAGAAAATGTGCCTGGTGCAATCCTGAACAATCCTGTGGTCCTGTAACCTAATTTGTCTTTGCCAATAACAGTCACAGCTTCGTGTTCTTCCCTGTGCTTATGTGATTCGGTTAGTGTGTTTCCTCTCTTCCAGCTGCAGTAGGCCATGTATTGTTTTCTAGAGTTTCAAGTGGTGCGTAATATATGAAATCAGTTATGAAATGAAAGCAGTGCTTAATGACAAAAATGCCACGGGGTGAGGGATCATCAGGATGTTGATGATACCCAATTATATATCTCTGCCCCCGTTGGATTAAGCGATGCCGTGAATGTCTTATCCCAGTGCTTGGAGGTTGTGAGGGTTGGAATGGAGAACAACAAGCCTCAGCTGAACCCTGGCAAGACTGAGTGGCTTTGGACCCTGCTAGTTCAAGGACTAGTCTATCTTTGCTGCCAGATAGGCTTGTGTTGCCCCAGAGACACTCTGGAGGTCCTCCTGGATTCATGAGTCCTGGGTAAAGAGCAAATGGGTCTTGTGGTTAAGAGGGTTTTTGCATAGCTTTGTGTTGTGTGCCAGCTGCACTCATTGCTTGATCAGGGAGCTCTGCTCACAGTCACTCATGGCCTAGTTACCTCCTAACTGGACTATTGTAAGGTGTTCTTTGCGGGGCTGCCCTAGAAGAGGATCTACAATCTTCAGCTCATGAAGAGTGCAACAGAATTCAAGACACAAAGCAGAGAATCAAGCAGAGAACCAACCTAAAACTAAGGAGAAATTTCCTGACAGGGAGAACCGGTAACCCGTGGAACAACTTGCCTCCAGAAGTTGTGAATGTCCCAACACTGGAAGTTTTTAAGAAGAGATTGGACAACCATTTGTCTGAAATAGTGTAGGGTTTCCTTCCTAAGCAGGGGGTTGGACTAGAAGACCTCCAAGGTCCCATCCAACTCTGTTATTCCATAATTCTGTAATCTTCCTGGGCTCTAAAATGGACCGATACGTGGTGACTGCAGCCCTGAGACCAGAAGGCCTCCTGGCACTTGGAAAAAGAACCGCAACGCCAGGCATGAGCAGCACCTGGAAGAGGAAAGGCGTCAGCCATCTTTTTCCCAGTTGCTGCTTCATGGCTGGGAAACTTGGACTCTGAAAAAGGCAAGAGAGGAGAAGGAGAAGGGCGGACGCCTTTTGGCTGTGAGGCTGGGGGCGACTGTTAAAAAATAACCCAGAAAGAAGTCCCAGGCTGAACCGAGACAGGGGCCTGGAGGAAAGTGCGGGTCCATAGAGTGGCCGTGGGCCGGACATGCCTGCGTGGCTGACCGTGATGACGGCGGCTCCAGGTGAGATCCAGCAGGTGCTTCTGTAACATGGCAGCCTCAAGAAGGCAGGGTTGGAGAAGAAGGCAGGCGCCTTCAAACCTTGAGCAGCTCAGGCAGAAAACTTCCCCCTTAAATCTCCCATCTCGAGAGAATTTGTGGGTTTTTTTTTTTCTTTTTAAGTAGTCCAACCCTACTGTGTTCTGCTTAGTTTGCTCTGAAGTGGGAGAGAGAGAGAGAGGAGAAAGAGAGAGAGAGGGAGAAGAGAGAAAAGAGACAGAGGGAGAGAAAAGAGAGGGAGGGAGACAGAGACAAGAGAGACAAAAGAGAGGGAG
>JANHGC010001604.1:11623-24290 GCA_027560395.1 Boaedon fuliginosus
CCCAGGGATGGCAGGTTGAAGTCCCCAAGCACCATCAGCCTGGGGAACTCAACCGCCAGCCCGGCAACCCCCTCGAGCAGCACAGGCAGAGCTGATGTGACGCAGCTGGGAGACAGGTACGCAAGCAACAGACTTAACTGAACCCCTGAGTCCAACTTCAGAAGGAGAGACTCACACCCGTCCATCTCTGGAGCTAGCCAACCTATGAATGGAAATCCTGACGCATAATTACTGCCACCCCACCACCTGGGGTCGCGGCTGGTACAACACCTGAAACCCAGTAGGGCACGTTTCCGTGAGGGGAACAGCCCCCTCCGGCCCCAACCAGGTTTTGGTGATGCACACCAGGTCTGCCCTCTTCTCCAGGATCAATTCCTGGATCAGGGGAGCTTTATTAACAACCGACCTGGATTTCTTCTGAAGCTTGGCTCCAGGCTTATGATTTAATTAGGAGATCGGTGGGAACCCTAAAATAGCATTTAAAAAGGTATAGTAGTGCATTTGTACCAGTGACACCTCAGAGCCAGTTATATACTAACAGCATAGACTGAAATGCTTATATGGATATATATTTCAAGCTATGAATTCATCTTATCAGTTTTCAAGTCATTGGGATCAGGTACACTTTTTATGGCAAAATAGTGAGTGACATATCTTCATAGTCAGAAATATAATATTTTTAGCCTGGTAGAGTAAAAAAAAAAGAAGACAAGGTTCATATAGTACAAAGAAAAACTGCTTCCTGAAAAAATACAAATTTATTGACATGCACATCTTCTCAGTTCTAGCTTGTCTTCCATTTTTACAAAGTGTATTTAATTTGTTTTTAGTGAGACTGCATAATAAAGAAAATGAAACAACTTCACAACAATTGCTACCCCACAAGCATGACATCATTATATTACTCAGTGCTGGAGGCCACTGGATTACAACTGAAAAAAATCTTCAGGTAAGAAGAAATTTCTGAAACAATTATAGTCAGATCAGCCTTTCCCAGTCTGATATTTTCCAGCTCCATCAGACTTTAATTTGCTTAAAATTCTAGATAATATGGAAGTTCAAATTCTAATATACTGTATATGGAATGCACCATATATCATCCTGGTCTTATATTTTTGGATTAAATAATAATATAGATGTTGAAAATAATATTTTCTCTTAGAAACAACTTTGTTAACCAACAACTAATGTTCTTCGTTTATTTTTATTCTAAGTAATATAGCTTCACTATTTTTTTCCTTTTTTAAAGTTGGATCCTCCAGATTGTCGAAATCTTTTCCTGAAAGCCGCTTCAGTTTCTTTTCTGAATGAGGAAATTTGGAATTTGTCAAGTATGCAACAAGGAAAATATCTATATATCCTTTGTATTACATAATTTTATTGTATTTATATATCATAGTATTTATATCTCATATTTTGTATCAATTGTGAGGTTAATGTCCATGTTTCGCTGGCAGAGAGACGGCTGCAGAAAATCATCTCTTGTGTCTTGCAACATGATCTCTTTGTTGATGGGATCCTGAGCATGTTGTCTTTGCCAAATATTACTGGCCAGGCAGGAAGAATAAGAGAGAAGTGGTCCCCTAGGTATCCACCCTGTAAGACACAAAGGCCTTTTAAGGGTGGGAGTAAAAAAACTGAATTACATATGAACCAACTGGCAGTCCTTGATTTATGCGCATTCATTTAACAATGGTATAAACTTTTGGCAGTCTTGGAAAAATTGACCTACAGCTCAATTTCATAGTTATGAGTTGCACCATCCCTGAGGTCACATAATCACTATTTGGGCTCTTGGCAACTTGCTTGCACTTACAACAATTGTAGCTTCCTGATAGCAATTTGAAACCTTCCCAGCTGGCTTCTGAAAAGCAAATTAAGGAAGCTGGATTTGCTTAATGATTATAGCAATAGCACTTAATCTTATATACTGCTTTTACAGTGCTTTACACCCTCTCTAAGCGGTTTTCAGAGTCAGCATGTTGTCCCCAAAAATTTGGGTCCTCATTTTACCTACCTCGGAAGGATGGAAGGCTGAGTCAACCTTGAGCCTGGTGAGATTTGAACTGCCAAATTGCAGGCAGCTGGCAGTCAGTAGATGTAGCCTGCAGTACTACACTCTTAACTACTGCACCACTGTGACTCATTATGTGATTTATTTAGCGACCATATGATTCTAATTACCAGAATAACTACCAGAATAAAAATTGTTATAAAATCAAATCCCTTTTTTATACCTCCAAATATAGATCAAAGTTTGATTGATGTTTGGAGGTATAAAAATGGACTAACAAAAGACTTTACCCTTTTTTCAAAGAGATTTAAAATCAAGTCTCATCTCATGATGACTTGCTTAATGATTGTGTTGTTTAGTAACCAAAATTCCAGTCTTGATTGTGATTGTAAGTCGAGGGACTACCTGTAGTGTAGCTACCTGTAGTGTAACAATGCTGTTTATTCCTTGTATTGATGTTTTTAATTTAAATAATTTACCTATTTAACTATTTGTGAAATACTTATACTGTACATTACATTGCCAAACAAAATGGTCAGGCAAATATGTGTGGGGTTTTTTTTACATCTTCATAGCTATTGTTGAAACACATAATGTATAGAATCAGGCAAAGTGTTTTTTACTTGATCACATACATAAATACTTTCATTTTCTTTCCAAATTTTTGTCATTCCCACCACATTTTAAATCCTTTAATGTACAATATAAAAACTACAATGACATTTCATTTAATTATAATTGTATTTTCTTTCATAGAAATGCTTAGATAACTTTTCACTTAAAAGTCTTTATAGTAGAAAAGGATTTATTTTGATAGCTGTTTCTTAACTGTGTATAGAGACCTTATTTATTATGAAACAGCATAAACTAATGCAGTGCTTCCCAAACCTGGGTAAATTACTCAAAATTGAGAAGTAATAGTTTTTCTTTGGATAACAACACATATACCCATTACCCAATTAGAATAGGGATTAAACTGACAAAGTATTTTACATACATTGGATAAAAAGCACTGTCTGGTAAGCGGTTTTGGAAAGCTTTGGGAAGCATTGGATTAATGGGTTCTCCTAAAGCTTAGGAATACATGTTCAGTGAAAATGCAGGTTAGAAACAATAAAATAATTGCTTTCTCTCTCCACTCCATGCCCCTCCCTGGCACAGCTGAGCTGCTTATTGAAGGAGGGCAGACAACTGTCCTCTGTGTGTAGAAGTGAACTCCCAACAGGTTGCAGGAATGTACCTTGGACCTTCAGGATGTATACCCCTCCATATCCTGAAGGGAATGCCTGCATTGAGCTAGCTAAATGAACCTTGGATCCTGAAGATCTGAGTTTCATTTCCAACCGAGGATTTTCTTCCCCTGTGTCCATGGGGGGGGGGAGAAATCCATTGGCTAGTGGCAGCAGTTTGCATCTTTTCTGTCTTTCTGGGGAAGCTGGCAGAGAAGATTGCAAATGGCGACCACACAATCACAGCATGCTTGGCAACTGTTTGTAAGCACAAATAAATTGCCAATCACAGATCACAATATGATGGGTGACTGGTGTGATGTTTTACAATGGCCAGAAGTGCTTTCTGGATCTTTGTAACTTTGAACAGTCATTAAATGATCAGTCATACGTTGAGGAGTACCTGTATTTCAATGAAAAAAGGTTTCTCAATTGTTCTTTGATAAGTTAATTTATACCCTAGTTACTCTGACATATCTTTAATTTAAGGTGATTGTGAGAGAACAGTTTGCATGACCAAATATGTTATGAATCACATTTCTCCAGTGGAATGCCCTGATGGACTCGGTGACGTAGGAATGGGCTCCGCCCCTCAGTCAGGCAAAAATCACTCTAAAAGGGGTGGAGCTCCCCTCCAGTCCCCAGTCCATTATTGCCTTTCACTGCAGAAGTCACCCGATTGCTATTCTCTTAGCTTTGCTTACAGCTTGGAATTACAGATTTCTTTTTCTTTTCTCCTACAAATTAAGTTGAAGGGAAGAGGGTAGTCTATGTGTTTCAACGGGCTGAGAAACCTCCTAGCTTGAGGAGGAACTTTCCTGGCAATGAGGGGGTTTGTTCCCCCCCCACACACACACATATCTCCTTTTTCCCTTCTCTCTCTCTCCAGGCCCTGGGGGGAGAATCCCCAGCCCAAGGGCACCTCATCCAAGCCTTTTCTTCTCGGCAGTCTGTAAGTCGGCCACCTGAGCCTCAGGCATAAGGGTTTTTCATTCGATCGTCGCCGCGTCTCTTAGAGCCCCACTGCCCACATTCCAGATAGCTCACATTTGGGAAGCAAAGAATGAGAGTGGGGGGGGGGGAGAGAATTAGAATCATTAAGAGGGAAGGAGACTGAGTGGATTTTGGGCTGCACCAAGGCGGCTTGCACGATCGTCGTATTTCGCTGAATTCCCCCGACACTGGCCTGGGGCTCTTCGGCCATCTTGGGCGCCTCCAGTTTCGTTTTCGTTTTTTCTACTTTTTGTCTTCTTGGAGTTTCTCCGACCAGCAAGGATTAGCGCACATGCGCTCCAGCTATCCACTGGCTAATTTCCTCCCCATGCTCCCTAGCTGCACTTGGGAGACCTGACGGGGTCCAAGGTCCGCCGACGAGGTTGCGGGAGCATGCAGGGCGCCCGGGGCAGTTTGGCCATGAGTTTGCTTGTTCTCTTGGGACCCAGACCATCAAGCTTCGCTGGGAGCCGGAGATAGTTGGGGCACTTGCTACCCATTGGGCACATCCCCCCAGAGGCTGGGAAGTGTTTTTTCTCCCTACTGACCTCTAGTGACCATGTCTCACTGTACCCCTTCACTCTTGTTTGGGCTGGGTTTAAGGGCAACCCCCCCCCAACCTCCCCAGGCTACATCCGTGATGCAAGGGGGGAGTCTACCCCCACCAAAAAAAAAAAGAATGAAAATAAATAATGTAATAAATAAATAAAATGAAATTCTTAGTTGCCTTTCCCAAGTTTTTTCAGGACATTGTTCTGGCTCTCAGTTTGGGGCAGTTTGAACCGGAAGAATCTCCAGCCATCCAGTCAACCAATACCAGCATCGACCTGAGTTTGCTGTTCCCAGTTCCACAGGAACTGCTCACTGGCTTCACTCTTCCTCCTTCCCTTATGAAACTGGTGATGAGGGAGTGGTCTGGGCCTTCGCACCTCAAGGACTCCAGACTACGGATGGCCAGGTATTACAAGCTGACTGCAGATCAGGCCGACCTTTTCTGATTACTAGTTGTCGATGCCCCAGTGGCTGCTCTCGGAAACTCGACCACGCTTCCCACTGACTCCGAGGGTTACCCGAAGAACCCCCACAATAAGAGGGTCGAGTTCTCTGCCAGGAAAGCCTTCGAGGCTTCCTTTACCGCCCTCCGAGCTTCTCTGGTGGCTACACTCTCCACCAGATCTGCGGCATTCTGGTGTCAAAAGATTTCTGAGCAGTATGAACTACCCAGGGAAATCAGGTCTGACCTTCACAAGTTGGCCTCCATGGTTGCCTTTGCCTCAGACGCCATCAGTGAAGACCTCCAGATGTCAGCCAGGTCCATGGCTTCCTCGGTGGCGCTAAGGCAAGCAGCAGGAGAGCAGTCCTTGCAGCTGGAGAAGGGCGTTTTCCCCTCTTAAGGGGACGGGCGGTGGGGCGGCCACTGCTGCCTCCCCTCGCCCCAGGCAGCTGGGGAGGGGCCCTTCATCCCGGGGGACCCAAAAGGCCACCAAGCAGAACCGGCGCATGCGCACAGGAGAGCTGGTCTTGTGCACATGCGCGGAAACCCGAAGCTGCGCACATGCGCACACCAAAAACACGTGTTCTTTCAGTTTCTGGCACGCGGGTGCGCACGCAGGCTCACTCGCTCCCGGTTTTGGCCCTCGGTGCCAAAAAGCTTCGCCATCCCTGACCTAGGAAGACTTCTAGGATGAGCTGCCTAAGCTCTGCACGCGGCTTGCCTTCAAGTGGCTCTTACGGCGCCTGCTTTTCGGGAGGGTGAGATCTCAAACTGCTTCCACACCATTTCACCCCCGGGTGGGCACGCACCGGTGACCGAGACGAACAACAAGGTGGGCCCTGAGGTCTGGGGAAATCACGGAAGTGCAGGCCCTCGGACACCCAGCGGGCTGCTCTCGTTACCCCGAGAATAGTCCTTTCTGGGCAGATGACAGACATATTTTTCCTTAGCCAAGAAGTGTTGCCCTCTGCATTCGCCCGGTGAAATTATGCATGCAGATTTCTTTCTTTTTCTTTTTTTGGCTTTTGTTTGCATTGTGTCCCATTGTGCTGGGAGAAACAATATGTGCTTTAATTAGCAAATATCTGTAAATAATTTACTTGTTTCTCAGCGCCACAGAACAATGGGGCCGTTTTCACATAATGCGACTGAGCATGCGCGGCTGGGTCTTGGCCATAATCTTCCATTGTCTGATATCACAATCAATCAGGACATTTATTCACCGTCGGCATTAAAATGTGCAGAAGGAACCCGAGATTTAAAAGCCTTGTCACTCTAACAGCCCCCCGGCAGAAGAAATGAATTGGCTTTTATGAAAAGGGCACAGTAATATCCAAATAATTTTGAAAAAAAAAAAAGAAACCAAAATACCCCCCAAATAATTAGTTTTACTAATTTAGATTTGTCCTTAGAGAATAAAGCTATCCCCAACCATTATTCAGTGGACGTGTTAGTAGTGGATTAAGCTAACGAGTCCAACAGTTAGTGGCATTTTTGTACAGAATCACAGGCATATAATCTCAGGAATATTTATAGGAACCCAGTATGATTTACTGCGGGGTTTCTCAAGCTGGGGATGAGTGGACTTCATGTCCCAGAATTCTCCAGCCCAGATCTGCATGTAACACTGGGTTGCATACCTGACCACAGACTCCCATGCAAGATCAGCACCCTTTGAATCCAAATCCAGCATCCCTGTCAGTAGATAAAGGGCCAGGTTGTTGTTGTTGTTGTTATTATTATTATTATTTAAAAACTTCCCAGAACCTCTGATCAGGAGGCAAAGGAATTGATCCTGGAGAAGAGGGCCGACCTGGTGTATTTGGACCCACCGTGGTCCAGTTGATTGTCCATCTCTTATGCTGGGGGGAGATAAATTGCTCCCCGCAGAACAGGTGTGCAACTTGGGGGTATTCCTGGATCCACAGCTACAATTAGACCATCATATTACAGCTGTGGCCAGGGGTGCCTATGCACAGGTTCGCCTGCTGCACCAGTTGCGCCCCTTCCTGGACCGGGAGGCTCTTCTTCTTACGGTCACACATGCCCTCGTCACCTCACGATTGGACTACTGCAATGCAGTTTACATGGGGCTGCCCTTGAAGAGCACTCAGAGACTTTAACTGGCACAGAATGCAGCCGCGCGAGTGATTGAGGGCGTACCTCGGTGCACCCATATAACACCCATCCTCCGCGAGCTGCATTGGCTGCCAGTGGTCTTCCGGGTGCAAGTCAAGGTGCTAGTAACAACTTTTAAAGCCCTACATGGCTTAGGGGAGGAGTACCTTTGAGACTGCCTTCTGCTACCGTATGCCTCCCAGTGCCCAGTTAGGTCCCACAGAGAGGGTCTGCTACGGGTCCCATCAGCCAAACAATGTCAGCTGGCAGGCCCGCGTGCTAAAGCCTTCTCTGTGGGAGTGCCGACCCTCTGGAACCAGCTCCCATTTGAGATCAGGACCATCCCCACCTTATCGGCCTTCCGTAAAGCCACAAAGACTGGCTTTGTGGGAAGGCCTGGAAATAATATGCCACCCCCCAGATGATTGTAATTGTGATTGTTGTCTTTTTTTCTTTTTATTTTGTAATATGGTGTTTTTTTATTGTAATCCGCCTTGAGTTCCCCTTGATCGGGGAAATGAGGCCGGGTATAAATCTAAATAAATAAATAAATAATAAATAAATAAATCATGACATCATTTGCTCATAATTTCATTGTATCTTAGACCTGATGTGTAGGAAGGTTATGTGCTGTATTTTAAATGAGCTTATAATTTGAAGCAGAACATGTGTAGATTAAAAAAAAAACCAACAGATTGGAAAATTTACCAGAAAGCAATTACAAAGTATGGAATGGTGCTTTTATAAACACAGTGTTACTTGTGGGCTTGTTACAACTCATTTGAAGCTCTCAGCATCTCCCCAGTGTTGACTGAGTGCAAATAGTAGTATCCCATGTAGCAAACAGCATATGGCATGCAAATATAATTAGTATATCACAAATGATGCAGTTGGCAGCACTGCTTGTGGCTCTTTCCAATATCTCACTCTGCCATGTTTTCCACTCTAATGGATGGGAGAAAATTGTAAGAGCACTAGATAAAGAATATAACACGACTTTGTTTTCTCACTTCAAAAGCTGTGTCACTATCTGCACAACCTTAGGTTAAGATACTCTTTCTGTAATTCCATGGAATGATTATATCACACACTTCTATTCTTCAATTTGATTTAATCCATTTTACCACTGTACACACACAATATTGTGAAAGCTGCAATATTTTAAAGGATGCTCAGTTTTGTCTCTGGGTGTGAAAATCTTTGTCAGAAAGCACAGCAGTCTTTTTAAAGTCTAATTGACAAATTTCAGGGAGCAATTCAAGTATCCTACACTAATGGGTTAGAGGAAAATTATACAAATGAATCATTCTTTGAAGCTCAATTTGTACATATGTACATCTATCTTTTGGAAAACAGAAGCTTGAATTCCTAGTACAGAGAGAAATATAAGAATGCAACTTCGCATATTCTAGCATAAATCCAAAGAGACAGTCAGATCATGTTTTCTGTCTCTTTTACAGTTTTAGGATGCTATTTTTTAACGGAATGATACAATGCAGCGACAACAAATCAAAACTGTTTCACAGACAAGGCAATTCGTAACAGGTAAGACACGATCAATTTGCTTACATCTTATGCTGAGACTATCTCGTTCCCAAAATGGCAGTGTTACTTCATGCACTGTACTCAGAGTTATTTTAAGTGGGAGGATTATGGCAGGATTAAGAAGAGTTAAATTTTCCTTATGAAGCAAACCTTCTCTGAAAATGGTATTTGCATAATAATTTGAATTGCCATTTGCAATACCACAATTAATCTTACTTTTAGTTCTTTCCCCCTTCTAAACTTTTGAATGGGGTTTTTCTTTGTCCAAACAGCTTCAGAGAATTTGCTAGATTCAAAATGTTTGGTGGAATTTAATGGAATTCCTGGTCCCGTGCTAACTTGATTCGGGAATCAATTCAGGAAATAAATATGAACTGATTCTTGCTACTTGGCTATATTTTTTATCTATACAGAACATGCTGAAAACATATCTTTCATAATTTGAGAAAATACTGAGCTGTGCACCCCTTGATTTTGTAGTATAAAATTTCTCTTGTCCTCATCACTCCCGCCTACCAATGCTGATTAAATAAATGTTTTATAGTGTTTATCTAAAGGAATACCTTAACAGCTAATTATACAGAGTCCATGTTTGGATTCAAGGAAAAAGCACTTCATTCACTATTTTCAAGGCTAGAAAAGATAACCATAGAAACATGTTTAGCTCTTGATCTGCTGCATATACAGACATGTTAATTGGGTACTTCAAATACTGGTGATACATATTAACTATGCTAGATATATAATTTCTATTGTTACTCTTCATCTGAGATATATATTAGTATATGTAACCTGTGAAAGGAAAGACGGACATGCAATAATTCTGCATTAGCATGAATATTAAATTCAGTAATTTTGATGACTCAATAAACACCATAATTTATTGTCAATAGTTGATTGACACAAAATCATACCTATTATTTACTGTTCCCTATTTTTGATAAACATACAAAGAACATATCGAAGAACATATGAAATATAATCATGAATACTATTACTCTTAAGAAAGGAAGGGCTCATGAAGGCAAAAGTGCCCTGGAGTCACAAAATTCAAAATATGGCTCTACCCAAGCATGTGCTATAGAATGGAGAGCTCCAGCCTTAATTTTTTTCGATTCATTCGTTATTGTGCTGCAAGGGGAACTCGAGGCGGCTTCCAACATTTTAAAATACATTTTGTATAAATATATAAAAATTACTAAATTAACCATTCATACAACCAGGGCTGGGTTCCTACTGGTTCACTGGTTATGCGCTTCATGGGCGCGCTTGCCAATTTCTTGTCAAATGCGCACTGCGTGTGATTGCCTTACAAATCTTTGTGGTGTTCTGCAAGCACTCTGCCCCAACATCTGCGTGGCGGATAGTAATAATTAAATCAGTATACAAAATTAAAATACTATAAATATCCACAATTAATGACAATAGCACAAATATATTCTCTCAAAAAAAATTCTCTTGAGCCGAACCGGTATAATGATGGGAGAAGGGAGGGGAGAGGAAAGTTTCTTAAAGAAGCAAAGTTCTTAAAAGGAGCAAAAGTTCTTAAAAGGAGTAATAATAAGGGGGGCAGTAATTCATCAATATCCCCCATGGCATGATAGTCCAGGACACACAGTCTCTCTACTGACCCTGATAAATCATATTACAAGGTCAGTATCACAGCAAAAATCTTAGTTGGTAATCACTGATGGTAAGTCAAGAGAATGTCTAAACAAGCCAGGATAATTCCTGTTATAACAGGAAAAGTATACCTGGCCCTCTGACCCTTGAGGCTGCTGGTATTCCCAGTTTAAAGGCATCACGGCTGATGGTAATAGTCTCCAAAAGCCCTCAGTCCCCCCTGGGCTGTCCAGGCTTGGTGGAAAGTCCCAGGGTATAGTTAGTTCCAACCGTCTGATTTTCCCTCTGCCTCCAGGACCCCTGTTGTCAGCTGGGCATCCCTGGAGAAACCCAAGTCCTCCCAAGTCCTCTTGGGGCAACAAAGAAACCAGAAAGATTGGTCGGAGCTCATCAAAGACCCTGGCATTCTGTCCGTGTTTGCCAGCCAGGTAATGCCAGAATGGTCCCCGCACATCGGCTGAGCCACCCAACCCATCTGGGGAGCCACTCAGATAACTCCAGGGTGAAACAACTGCCAAAACACCGAGGCAGTCGGGAGTCGCCCGACTCAGATAGAATCTCTTAGTACGCCCACGCTGCTCACTCGGTTTAAAAGCCGGAAAAGTCCTAGCTCCAAAAAGTCAGCTCCATAGACTCCAATACCCCCGTAGCTCTCCTCCTCACATCAAACCAGTTAGTCCACAAGCGAGAGAAAAGCATTTGCCAAGAATAAAGGCAGAAACCGCAGCAGAATTTGGCACACGTCTGCTGCGGTCGCCATCTTGAGTTTACCGAGATTACTGATATTTATATTGGAGAAAGTGTAGCAACCTCCCAACATACTTATCTATTTGAGCTCACCGGACCCATATTAGAAAAAAAAGTCTATCTCCATGGGTCAATTTTCAATTAGCAATAATCATGCCTAGTATTAACCTCGTTGGCTACAGTAATAACACTGTGCAAAACTCACGGGCCAAAAGAGAAATAAGCTAAATTCAGATCCTTAATGGATTTACATTTTCTTTATTGGTGAAGGAAATATGTATGAGAAAGGGAAAGAAGAGGATCACCATATCTAGTTCTAGCAGATTTTACTTTGCCAGGAACAGGGCCTTTGTATCAACTATATTGACTCTATTAATAAGAAAGCCCTGCATTGCTTACCATTTTTTAAACAGATTTTTGATTCATAATATAGTGTGAAGAGTTTTAAAGTATAGTGAAACTGGTGAATTCCAAGACTTCAGTTTTTCCAATATTAATAGTACTAAGATTTCTTACCACTGTAGTAGCAATACATCAGGAGGATAGCAAGTTGCAGAATTTATTATATATTCTATAACAATAAACTTATTTTAGTGTCTTCATTGAAAAAAAATTGATTACTCATTTTAATAGTAAAATAATATGGTATCTTTTAATGGCAAGGTTAAGGACATCATCTTAGAATAGGTTTAGTTATGTCAACACCAATTTGACAGCATATAGCTAGTCAATCCAAACAAACATGTTGTTTTTTATTGTTGTGAGCTGCCCTGAGTCCTCAGGGAGAAGGGCAGCATATAAATCCAAATAAATAAATAAATAAATTAAAATAAATATAAAACTGTCAGGTTTTTAAATGCCATTTATGCTAAGAAATCAAATTCCTTCTGGTCTAAAAATTGCATTTTTCAAATACATAAAATATTTTGAAAGGCAATTGCCTGCTTTTAAACTGTCTCTTGAGTTGGATAGAGTGTCTATCCTAAGAGCTTTCTTTGTGCCTAAGAAAGGACTAGAATTTACCATCACCCAGTTTCTAATGTACTTTCTTAAACACTATAATAGTCTTATATCACATACTAGGCTGAACAAATAGGAATAGCAATAGCACTTAGTGTCAGGTTATATACCACTTTACTTATACAGTATACCACTTTACAGTGTTTTCTAAGCAATTTACAAGTTAGGATATTGCTCCCAGAAATCTGGATCCTCATTTTATGGATCTTGGAATAATGGAAGGCTGAGTCAACGTTGAGCCTGGTGAGATTCGATCTGCCAAACTGCTGGCAGCCGGTGATCAGCAGAAGTAGCCTGCAGTATTGCGCCAATCTTCCTTCCTTCCTTCCTTCCTTCCTTCCTTCCTTCCTTCCTTCCTTCCTTCCTTCCTTCCTTCCTTCCTTC
>JANHGC010001604.1:24390-36384 GCA_027560395.1 Boaedon fuliginosus
CCTGCCCCTCCTCAATCTGCTCTGTCTCCTCTGCTGTCGCTCTCATTGGTTGTTCCATCTGCCTTTCATCCTTGTTGCTCTCCATTTTCTGTATCACCTCTGAAATTGCAACTTTCATCTCCTCCCCCAAACTCAGTACTTTATCCATAGTATCCAAAATATTCTCACAGTGGTTTCGCACAGCTCCAATTTTCTCATTCATTTTAAAAGTTAAGTAGTCACAATAATTCCAATTTTGCCAGGAGTCAAAGTTCGCCAATACAATCTTCCAGACAAGATAGGTGGGCAGAAAATGGAGGTGGGTCCTTTGTCTCCGGAGATCGCCTACCTTTAAGAATGCAGCTTCTCCTTCTATCCGTGACGAGTTTCAATTTCAGTTCAATTTTAGGTTTTAAGAGTTCAATTTCAGCTTTGTTTCGACTCACCCCGTCAGCCTCCAGTTGAATCTTAGGCTCTCCTCCTGCCCTCGCTTGTCTGGTGTGAAGCCAGGCTAAGTGGCAGCCATTGCTGGTGCCGTCCTTATCTGATCTTGGCTAGAGCCTGGAGAGGGGGGGAGGAGATTGTGATCTCTCCTCAACCCTCCGCCCCACGCTCCTTCGCTTCCCCTTCCTTACCGGAAGAGTTAGACCCCCACCTGGGGCCCCAGATCAGTGGACCTAGGGACAAAGCCACAGACCTCTGTGCACCTTGCTCCCTAGTATCGCTGACATCACCAATATATTCTTTATGAGACAGAGAGCTATTCTTAATATTTCTGAGGAAAAGATACACCTCAAGGATGATAAATGAAAAATAACCTTAAGTCAAAATGTCAAATCTGTAGAGACAAGTGAATCAGATGCTACGCTGTTGGAGAAGTGGTGGAACTTTTTTTGGGAAACACTAGTGATATAATGAAAAACTTGACAACAGCAACAAAATCCCAACAATCAAAAAGATTCTTCTTTCTTCAAGAGCAGGAGAATGCAGAAGAATTAGTTTGATGTTTGTATTCTGCAAGATTCTAAAACAGATTGTCAAGTAGCAGGTTTGTTTGTGCTTAGAAAAGGATGTCGTTACCAGGAGGGAACAAAGATTTGTCAAAAACAAGGTACACACACGCACACACACATGTAAATAAAAATATTTACCTCTACCATATAGGATATGTGTGTGGTATGTGTGTGTATGTATGAAAACCAAAGTTTATTTTCAACGTGTGATTGGATTTGATAAATTACACATATATTTTAGCAATGGTTGGCAGCAATCACGCTGTATGAAGGAGGCAGGTATTTAACCCCAGCACTAATGTTTCCCTCTACCACCCCTGAGTGCAATTGACTTGGAAGAGGAACCGCTAGTGATGATAAGCACAGAATCCAGTAGAGCTGGGGAGTTCAAACATTTCTTCTTTACATAATCCTGCTCTGATTCTGTCAGCCCTTCTATGTTTTTTTCAAAATGTAACTGCTATAATAAATGTGTTTATAGATCCTTTCTTTTCCTTGAGGAAACCCTCAAGTTGATATGTTGCAGAATGGTGGTGGAAGTGGTGTAGCCATAGGTAAATAATTGTTTATTTGCTACCTGTTATATATGAGTGATGGAGGACTATGACATCATAACCATAGCACCAGGAGTCGTGATACCTGCTTTTCTTGCAATGGAAACCCAGCAATGTCTTAAACTATCAGATAACAATTAGACTGGAGGTTACTTCTAGTACCACAATAAATATTCAATTTACAACCACAATTGAGCCCAAAATTTATATTAAGTGAAAAAAATTGTTAAGTGAATATGTCCCATTTTAAGATTTTTCCTGCCACATAAGTTAAGTGAATCACTGCAGTTGTTAAATTAGTAACATGGTTGTTAGATGAATCTGGGTTCTCCATTGACTTTGCTCATCACAAAATGACTCCTGAACACTGCAACCGTCATCAATATGAGTCAATTGTCAAGCAGCTGAATGTAAATCGCGTGACCACTGGGATGCTGCAATGGTCATAAGTGTGGAAAAGGGTCATAAGTGGTTACTGAAATGGTCACTGAGGATGCCATTTAATTTCATTGTATGAGGAGCAATGACAATAAACTAAACTAAACTAAATACCTATTTTCAGTGCTGTTGTAACTCTGAATGGTCACTAAACGAACTATTGTAAGTTGAGGACTACCTGTACTTCAGGTAGATGATTGCATTTTCAAACCCTTGCAGCTGATTTTAGCTTGTATACTTTAGACTATTCACCACAGCTCTACCCTTGGTTTGTAATGTTAAGGCTGATCATATTTCCTGGAGCTTAATGTAAAATTCAACTGCTAATCTTTCTTCTAGGCAAACCATGATCCCTGTGGGAAATTATATCTTGTAAAAGTAAAGAAAGCTCCCTTTCTAATACTGGAATTTAGTGATCTCATCTATATCTATAAAAGAGAGATGGGGTGTGGATGTGTGTTTGTATGTGCTTTATACAAATTTTCAATTCTGCACCAATTAATCTCAAACTTGCCAGATAGGTAGAAAAACATAGTAAGAAATGCACTGTCGGGGTCTGGAAAAGTTAGGGTTCGTTTTTCACCCCTTTTCTGAGGCGCAAAGAGGAGACTCACAGCAACTCTCCACTGCACATGCGCAGATTTCTGTCCGCCATTACTGCCGTGGCTCGTGCACACGCACCACACCTTTTCAGCCTCAGAGCCACCTTCGTCCTCCCCTCCTGACACCCTCACCACTGGTGCAGAAGAGCTATGTCTGCTTCCCTCCTCAGCTGGGGAACAGTATGCACTGCTGACAAAGGCAAAGGAGGCAATTAGGGGTGGCTGTTTAACTTTGTCAACAGCTGATTGGTGGCGCTTCCGGGTTCTACCGCCCACCCCTAATTGCCTCCTTTGCTTTTTTTCTTCGGGAAGGCATGTGGCCAGCCAAAAGAACCTGGCTGCCCATGGAAGACAGTGGCAACAAGCTGGCTGCCAAGGGGAACATGCTGACCGACCATATCAGCATTTACTGCCAGCCTGGTGGCATAAACTGTCCTGCCCCACTACGTCCCAGCCAGCCTCCCCTGCCAGCACACCGCCCATCACTTAGCCCAGGGACACCAGGAGCCAAGCAGGGATGGCTGCTGACAATGAGGTGACCAGCACCACGTGGCAACGACCGGACAAGCGACACCACACCACACACAATACCTGCCCGAGCGAGGAGGCAGCGCTGGATGAACCGCAGCCAGTTGGGCTCGGGTGACTAACATCGCCGGACGGTGCCCACCACAGCTGCTACACCACTACAGCCCCCTGAGGAAACCACACAACAGGAAAGGAGGGAGAGAAGGGAGGAGAGAGGAGGAAGGAAAGATGCAGGGAAAAGGAAGGGAGAAAGGAACACAGGGAAAGAGGAGGGAGGGAGGAAGGAAGAGTGGAAGAGGAAAAGAGAAATGAGGGAGGAGGGAGGAAGGTGGGAAGGGAGGAGGGAAGGTATGAAGGATAGAAGGAGGAAGGGAAGAAGGAAGGCAGAGGGAAAAAGAAGTGAGGGACAAAGGAAGGAAAGAGGGAGGGAGGAGGGAGGGAGGAGGAAGGAAAGAAGGAAGATGGCAGTCCATTAAAAAATTACCCAGGCAATGCCGGATAAATAAAGAACATTAGAATGCATGACACTAGAATGAAATCTAAAGGCAATTAGTCCAAATGTTACAGAATTATTTTATTTTTAATTGCTTCTCTTCAGATTATGCACATTTTATAGCTTGCTCCCTTTTCTTTTGCTGTCTTTATTTCTTACTATCTTTTTTATTTGCTGGGAATGAATATGAAAGAAGTGTGGGAATATTGTATTTCAATAATAATAAAACATTTCAACCAAGCTTAGTATTAAAACTGTCACATAATTTGAATCCAGCAATTGTAGGGGTTTGCTTAAAAACTTCTCAAATTAGTAACTGACTCATTAAAAAAACACCATAGCACTTTTAATCCCAAAGTTGAACTTAACCTGCTATAATTATATTTTATGAGTGTACTAGTTGTCTGACATCAAAGAAATGTAACTCATCTTGAAACTTGTTACCAAAATTAGGAAACTTAACCCTGGAATTTAATAGGAAGTCCAGAATCTGGAGTTTTATAAAAAATGAAACCCGAATTTTGAATTTAAAAAAAAAATTCAAAACCCGGATTCGTTTTTGCAGGGTCATAATTTGGAAGGACAAAAGGGTAAATTGGTTAGCTCATTTGAAAAAGTTTGCAAGATTTCAAAGGAGGCTCCCTCAGAAAGGCTGCTGGCTTACAGACATCTAAGCCAGCAGGCCTTTCTGATACAAAAAGTGCTTTTTCCCCCTCAAGAGGCAACTGGGCTGTCTGTTTTTTTCTTTGAAGAAGTTTGGCTTTTCATCCAATAATTTTCTTCAGCTTCTTCAGAGCTGAAGGAGCTTCTTGAATGAGAAGCGTAAGGAAGTCTAGTTGCCTCTTGAAAAAAAGCACCTTTTAGGACAACCATGACCTGGATGCCTGAGAATCTCCATAGACTTTCTGATACAAAGCTCGCAAATAGCGTGTTAAATTCTAGTGCGTCCTCCTGGTCAGAGCATCAGGAGACTTTTATGCAAACCACAGTTACCTGTTTGACTTCCTCTCTGTCCTCAGCATTGAAAAGAAAAAAACCACCCACCCCGCCGCCCTATTTGCATTATCCAGGATTTTGTCTTCGCTCGAGCCTTCATCCCCAAACCCAAAGACACTTTCTTTTTAGATCCTCCCTTTTCTCCTCCTCCCGGGGGAGGTCACGGATGTTTGGGAAAATATGTAGGTCAGTGGAGCATTTCCTGCACTTGTGCAAAAACAAGAGAAGCGGGAAGGAACCGTCGGGAGGGAGCCCTCCTTCAGCTGCCAACCCTCGGCAACTTTCTCTCTTGCCGCTCAAGGAAGCGGAGCCTACTTTATTGATTGATTTGGTTGGTTGGTTCCCGGACCGTGGGAGGCGATCCGACAGCGCTTTTTATGCCCGCAGTGACCCATTTCGTCGCTTGCCTCTCGTCCCGCGGCTCTCGATCGTCTCCGGCTAGATATTCCGGCTGATTTCCTCCCAAGCAGCGGCAGCGGCCGCGAGCACCGGGGCCTCCCCCGCCCTACTACATTAAGATCCCCGCGCTTCCCATTCCCGCTGGAAGCACGCAGGCCACGCGAGCGAGCAGGCGCGCGAGCCCCCCCACCCCCGATGATCTGAGGGGAGTCGGGAGGCGCCAAACTGCGCCCAGCCGTCTTTACTCCCTTCCCGGCTAAGGGTGGGAGCGCCTGAGACGCTGCTGGGAGAATGTCCCCTTCGGGTCGCCGGGACAGCAAGTTTGAAGCCAAAACGCCGCCGCTGGAATCGGTGCGCCTGCAACTTAATGCTCTCCGAGAAGCCTGCGTTACCGGCAGCAGCAGCAGCGGGCGCCACCGCCACCCCCCGCTGTCCAGCGTCCTCCTCGGGAGGCTCGCGGCCGTTTGCGCGTCTCTCCCGAGCTTCTCTTTCCGTCCCTCACGGGATTGCGCTGCCAGCGCTGGGAGGAAGCCGGAGCCCGGCATGCGGCGTCCCCTCACACCATGAGAAACGGCGGGCGCAGAAGTAGCCGCGGCGACCGCTCCACCAACAAGTCCGGGTTCAAAAAATCGCCGGAGCCCCATTTCCCCGACGCATTGGCGTGCGCCGGGGAGCATTTATCCGGCCTCTGGCAGCAGGGAAAGAGCCGCAGAAGCTCGGGGGACAGTGGCCGAATCAAACTCGAGAGCGGCGGGGAGGACAACCCGCGCACCCTGGTCGCCACCCCAGATAGCAGCAGCGGCGGCGGCGGCGGCGTTTGGCGCCTCTTGGGCACCGGCGCCCACCTCTCCTCCCGGCACGGGCACCCCAGGTAAGCAACGCAGGCGGCGCTTGGCACAGTGACACAAATAAACAGCAGCCCTGGCGGCTCCCGGGACCTTTGGTCCACCTTTTCCCGATCATAAACATAGGGGGGCGCTCTGTCACCGGAGACGCTGGACAGTTGAGGGGTACACCGCCATCCCGGATGCCCGCGACCCGCCTTCCCATTGCATCTCCTCTGCAGAGTGGACCAAGAATTGGTGTAGTTTGGAGATTGCCTTTGACTGTTAGCTCAGAAATAATAGGATGTTGATAGCTCGATCCTGGAGGATGCATAAGGAACCACAGTATGGTTGACTCATTTGACCAGGGTGGTATAAGGTCATCTGCCTTGAGCAGAGGGTTGGACTAGAAGAGCTTTGAGGACTCTTCCAGCCCTATGATTCTGTATTCTATTTGTATGTTCAAAACTCAAACTGACAAGTGTAGAGAATTGAAAATCAACTGAATTGCTCATTTGAGTTACTCTTTATTTCGTAGCTTTTCTTTCCATGATGTTCTTTAATGCAAGGCTAATGCTAGTTTTGGATTACACATTACAATTTAAATGTAACTCTTTTAAAAGATGATATTCTGGTGATAAAAAAGCTAGCATCCATGGCTGTAAGGTTTAATGTGCTTAATATGCTGCTGGGCTTTCATAAAAATCTCTCTGAATTTTTTTGGTTTTGCAAATCCGGTATTTGCCAATCGTTATCTAGTGTTTCATTACGTCCACTACAGCGGCCATGTAATATAGACCAGTACTGTTACTATTATTATTATGGAGAATTTGGGACAGAGATAAAGTGGGAATGAAGAACTTCCTTTTTTAGCCTTTATGACCACCAATGTTCTGAAGGCAAATTCAATCAAATAGGAACAATATATGGCTGATTCAGGATTGCCATTAAGGCCAAGTGAACTTTCCTTCCTTTTCATAGTAACAAAAAAGGAACATTTAAAAAAAGGACTAATAAAATTAGATATTTTTTAATTACAGTAAGATATTCCAAGTATTAACTGTTAAAAAAGAATAAATGAATTACTGACACTATCCATCATGTTTAAAGTAGTAGCATAGATTTGAAAACTTGATATATACTCATGGGTGAACTGTTAAATCTGTTGAAACTTTAAGCCTGATTTTTTTTGTTTTGGATAACCTTTCTGAAAGAAAAATGCCCATACATACCAGGTTTAGTCCAATATTTCATGGATAAACTTTTAGCTTGCACAATAGAACTGACCTACCTTTGCTCTTCTCTTTCCCTGCATATGTCAAATCCTTTCTAAGGCTCTCCCAATGCTTTGGAGCATATTTGGCACATTTTTATAGTGGAAATCTGTTTCAGTTGCAGAAGTGTTTTCTTGTCCCAACAGAAATTGAGTCAATCAATTATTATTTGGATCTATACGTCAGTCTCTTGAAGTATGACATTAGATAATAGGTAGAGTTTCTGATTCATTGCATCTCTTTCTAAGAGGAAGATTTTGTGAACTTACTGTCCAAATATACATTTAAGCATTTCTTCTTTTGATAGTTACCATAAATTCTCTGCCAATGTTATGATGATAGATAGTGATAGAGCACCCACAATTTCAGGAGGCAGCCTGTTCCGTTACTTAAGAGTTGTCACAATTAGGAAACTCTGGTATCTTGAACTCGATTCAAGTTTGGATTTTTCACTATAAAGCTTTCTTCCATTGTCTTACCTTCAGATGTCAGAAAATAAACCAATTCTCTTCTCCCTGAGGTACCCTTTCACTTATCAGAAGTGTGTTGTCATGTTTCTCCTTGTCATTCTCTTCTTTAAACTAACCAAGTTCCTTTACTTGCTGTTCATAGGGTTTGACATCAGACACCTTACTGTCTTTGCCTTCTCTGCACTGTATCTAGTTGCTCAGCATCTTTTCGTATAATGATGGCATCCTTTTTTATTCATTTCAGAAGTTTTCCATGAATAGGTTCAAGTTCTAATACTTAATAAATAAAGTGCATGTATGGTATCCGATCATTATTTGTTGTTTAGTCTGGACTGGAAGAGATACTTCGATGGCTAGAGAATTCTGAAAATTGAAGTCCACACAACTTAAAGTTGACAAATTGAAAAACAGTGATTTAAATAGTGTTGCCTTCTTTATGAGGTAATAGCATGTTCTACTCGCTGTGTTCTGCGGTTTTTAATTTATGTTAAGAGATATTAAAATTACATTTCCCAATGTAGAAACCTCTAGCTTTCTTTAAGTTCAAGTCTCATCACTTCTGATGAACAACCAGTTGGCCTATATATTTGTTTATGAAAAATTAAGTTTCACAAATGGCTCAAATAATATGTATTTACATGATATAAATAATATATTAATGTCATTAAAGGTAAATTACCTTTATAAGAAAGAAAATATTGCATATTATAATTCTATGCAATATGTCGTCTATATTGAAATATTTGCAATATAATATTTATTTTGGAAAGTCTTATTTTATGTAGTGCATCTAAACTCAGTCTGCAAAATGCAATTGCTTAAGCTGTAACCCTTGAACACTTTTCCAAAGTATAACCCATGAAATTTAATGAGTCAGTTTACTTTTGATTAGACCCGCATAGATTTGCACTGTAAAACCTCTAATCCTACTAGTACAAAGCTTCACTGAACTCATTGGTACTTACTTCTCAAAGGATAGAAATATTATATTTCAGCAGCATGCAGTATAGGTTTTTATATTAGGTGGTGTGATAGCTCAGTGGTTAAAGATGCTGAGTCTGGGTTTGAGATCTGAGCGCTGTGCAACAGGTAAGATCCCATTCTTGTCTTAACTCCTGCCCACCTAGCAATTTGAACCATGCAAATGTGAGTAGATAAACAGATACCACTTTGGTGGGAAGATAACAGTGTGTTTTGTGCACCTTGGCATATAGTCATGTTGGCTACATGACCACGTAAATGTCTTGCTGGCTCCCTTAGCTAAGAAACCACTCCCTAGAGTTGGAAACAACTGGACAGAGGAAACATTTACCTTTACATATATTTGGAGTACAGGACAATAATAATAAAATCAAAGAAAATATTTCTACCAAGTATTCAGAGTTTAGAAAATTTTGAAATCAAAACTAAGTGGTGGAAACATCATTAAAGCAATTAATACCTGAGCAGTCTGTAATTATTCAATATACAGCAGGAATGGATCCAAATAAAACTTAGTAATGTGGATTGGAAGAGGGGAAAACTAATGAAAATGTACCAAGCTTTGCAACCAAAAGTGATATTGATCATCTCTATTTGCCTAGAGCAGGGGTCTGCAACCTTAAACACTCAAAGAGCCACCTGGAACCGCTTCCCACAGAAAAGGAAACACCGGGAGTCAGTAATTTAACAACCGGTGTAACTGGGTGGGCGTGGCCAACTCGAAGTCACTCACTCCCACCCAGTCACCTCCTGCTGTGGAATATGGAGCGAGTCCCCATCCCCTGCCATCCCCCCTTACCTTCTCAGGCCAGGAGAGGAGTGATGGGGAGGGGAGGGGCCAGTAGTGGGATCAGCCGACAGGAGCCACAGCCGAGGGCCAAACGAGCCACATGTGGCTCCAGAGCCGCAGGTTGCAGACCCCTGGCCTAGAGCTTACAGGAGAATCAAACTCTGGAGAAAGAAAAGAATGGTCTGAATGACTACATTAAAAAGCCAAACATTCTTATTGAATAAGTCAATCAAGGAAAGCTCTTGAAAACTGCAAAGGTGAAGGCTGAATATAGAAAAGAGACAACTAAAAACCAATTTGTTAATTGGAAGAAAAATAAATTGAAGGTTTTATTATAATGGCTCAATAAAAAGCATTGCTAATTAATTGCAAAGCTGAAAAATCAAACTATGACAAACAACAGCAAATGTTGCCTTTGTACTAAAACAGATGAAAACAATTGATTATTTGAGCAGTAGCTACAGTAAAATTTCACAAGCTGATTACAAGCATCATGACAGAACTGCCAGAATTATACACTGGAAACTTTGCCAGTGGTTTGGATTTGAAGGGAGGAAAAACTAGTTGGACCATCAGGTTGAAAAAGTTTTTGGCAAATTAGCAGTTTAATACCTTAGGGGCCTTTAAGATTCAAACTGAACTGGCATCTTGTGCAAAATGTGCCTGATATAAGAGTCATTGAAAACAAAGTCTGGTTAATTGCTGTTGCTCTATTGGGTAGTACTAGGGCTGAGGGGAAAAATGGAGAAAAAATCAAAATAGTGGGACTCGCAGATTGAAGCTGAATATTTATGAAAATATAAATCCATTGTATAGCAATTGTTATTGAAGTCCTCAAAGCAATATTTAAAGGATTTCCTCAATATTTGGAAATATTGAATTTATCACACCTGAACATCCTAATTTTACAAAAAATCTATCCTGCTTGGACCTGTCTATATTCTTAGATGCTACCTTAATAATTTTAGGTTTGGACTTGGATTATTAAATTTCTGCCAGTCCTAATTGTGAATTTAACTGTACATTACAGTTTTTGTTGAAAAGTTGAAAAGAGGCAAGTATGGGTAGAAGATGTGGCAATACCAGGAACTAGTAGAGTAGAACACAAATAATTGAAGATCATAAAATGTCAAGATCCGAAAATCACAAGAGTGCGGCATAAACAGGTGTGGTGGTCCCAGTGGTTATCAGCACACTGGATGCCATAACAAAAAATATTGAATGGTACTTAGAAAATATGCACATTGACAAAATTTCCATGTGTCAGTTACAAAAGGCCACACTTTTATTCTGCACATATATATGTGCAGCATATATTTATTCTGCACAACATATATGCTGATATGTTGTGATATCCTACTTTCTTGGCAAGAACTTGATGTGTATGAAGGCCAACAGCAGTTACAAAACTGGCATCTGTGATTTCACAATTTTGTTTATGTAATAGTAAATCAACACCAATCAATTGCAAAAGGCAGCTTTACTTGGAACAGCTTACATCATGTGGTAATACCTTTAATACCATCAAACAACAATATTTGTCTTGCAGATCCTGAAGAAAGTATCAATAGGTAGATAAAATTCCAAATCCAGTCTAAATATCTCACAGTCTCTGCAATGAACCATAATAATAGTAATAAGTGCACAGGCTGACTACAAACAATACAATGAGCAACAGTGGTGCTTTGGAATATCTACAAGAAATAGCGTGTACTTAAACTTCCAGTCCAATTCTAGACTGACCAGTTCAGAAAGCTCTTTGCAGATTTAAACTTTTTGAATTTAAAAACAAGGAACTGAGTTTATATGACTGCCATATTAGGGTGTGGGTCCTGGAATAATCTTGATGTAAAGAAAGAGGAGCAAGATGAACAAATTACTCAAGTGATTTATTTTATTTATTAGATTTATATCCCGCCTCTCTTCACCCCTTTCGGGGGAACTCGAGGCGGTGATTGAAAGAAGATGAATAATCCAGAGATGCAACCAAGTCCAGAAAGTTACCAAACCACTAAGGCTACTGCACTAGTAATTGACAATATAAAGGGCTTAACTGTATTTTTTGGATATAAATCTGACACCAATAGTGGCCACTTTGAAGATGGTTTAATTACAAGTTCCCCAGTGCATTTGCAAAACACATTTGCCTGCAAGCAAGAACTGTTGGGATGCAAACACAAACAAAATAACAGAAAATGAAGTGCTCTGGGACTTTATAATTAAAAGAAACACCTGCCATGTAACACCCAAATCAGTTCTCAATTAGAAAGACAAAAAAATCTGAACAGCAGACATGGCAATACCTGGAGACATAGAATACAAGAGAAAGTACTGGAAAAAAACCTCACAAAATACAAAAAGCTGTATATAAAAATAGAACTGTGGCAAAATAAAGCAAAGACAGTACCAATAGTAATAGATGCCTTGGGTGCAATCCTCTGGAACACCACTTGAACATCATTGGCATTGATAAAATTACCATCACTTAATTGCAACTGGTAGCTTTACTTGGAACAGCCTACATCCTGCAATGATAATGCTAGTAGGACTCAATCTATATCTATAAAAGAGAGGTGGGTTTTGGATGTGTGTTTGTATGTGCTTTATACAAACTTACAGTTCTGCACCAATCGACCTCAAACTTGCCAGATGG
>JANHGC010001604.1:36484-48801 GCA_027560395.1 Boaedon fuliginosus
AGAACCATCTCAAGTCTGCCTGTGTTCCGCAAAGCCGTGAAGACCTGGCTTTGCCGTCAAGCTTGGACCTGACCACCAACTTTTTTTTTACCACTCCTGTAAATGATGTGAATGATGAGTGACTGAGTTTTTAATATTATTATTGTATAGGTTTATGTTTTTAAATTGTATTTTGTGCCGCCTCGAGTTCCCCTCGGGTGAAGAGAGGCGGGGTATAAATTTAATAAATTATTATTATTATTATTGTTGTTGTTGTTGTTGTTTGTTTAATGACTTGGTTTCAAAACAAAAGGGAACTTTCTCAGAAGCTGTGCACATGTCCAGTGTGAAAGATTTAATAGCAGGAAAGTAAACATTATTTATTTGTTTTAAAAAATAACATTTCTTGTGTACTCAAAGTGTTTGACCCATTAATAACTTAGGGCAGATTAATTAATGACCTTTGCATATTAATCTGCTTTAGCTGATCTCAATGGAAAAATATCTCAATGAAAATAAGGGTTTCTTTCACTTTTTTTTAAAGAGCTATACAAATACTGTTGTATGTTTGGAAGGCTTCTTTCATTATCTTAAAACACAGAAAAGTAATGTGATAAGGTTCAGATAGGGAAATGGCAACTAGGAATTTTTATAGGTCTAAAATTCCAGAATTTCATGGATAAAGAATAGAAACACACCATGAGTATACAGTTGACCAGTGCTCAAAGTTACTACCCAGGAAAAAAAATGGAAGATCATAGAAGACCAGTCTATGGGATCATTTTTAATAAGCATTTAAGAAAAACCAATTGTGTGGACACTAATTGCAGTTCCATAAGTTACCTCAGCTAATATACAACATAATGAGAAAGAATATCCATGTATGTCTAGTCTCTATTTGTGTGTTGATTTTCCTTTTTAAATGAGAAAGAAAAGCTGTTGTTCAAAACAGGAAGTAGAAGTAATTCCACATGATTGTTTTCAATGATAAGGTACATTATTAAAGATGTTTACTTACTTCAGAGCACTTTCCACAATGGGTGGATTATGCCTCCCATAGTAGTCATGCAATTGGTATGATTTCTAAAATCCACCCCTTTGGGACCCACATTGTAATGGTGTGCTTATATGAGGAGCAATATAATGTGCAACCAGTACAAAACAACTCTGGATTAGGTAGCTGTTATGCTAGGAACGTGGATGCTGTTTTGTACACAGTGAGATTATTGATGCATCTAGCTCACGTCTACTTACACTGTTGTGAAGCAACTTCCTAGTCAACATTTCTTTTCCATCCTACTTCAAGATAAACTGCCTCAAAACTATGCCTCTTTGACTGTAAAACATTTTACATTCAAACATAGTTTTTCCACCCATTTATATGTCATGTAATACAAGTTACTTAAAATCACTAATACACATAATGGCTGTTGAATTTTAACTTGGTACTCACTTTGAGATAGAATTGAAAATGCCAGAACGCTGCCTCAGGACTATTCTTTGATGGAGAAAAGGTATATGACATGGTGTTTCAGGCTTTTTGTGGTTTTAGACTTATCACATTGCCTTATGTCTGACTCCTACACAGGTAATCCTCAATTTACAACTGTAATTGAGCTTAGAATTGCAGTCATAAGTCATGCCAGTCATTAAGTGGGTCATCATATGACCAACCCCATTTTATGTCCTTTTTTGCAGCGGTTGTTAAGTAAACATAGCAGTTTTTAAGCAAATCCATTCTCAGTTGGTGTTTTTTGCCAGAAATCAGAAATAAATTCTGGTTTTCCAGCAAAAAAAAACATTGTAAATTGTGGTTATGTGAACACAGGATTCTTCCAATGGCTGTAAATGTGGGCTGAATGCTGAAAATACAATCACATGACTGTGGTGTGGGGTGTGGCTGTCAGAACTTTGGATCTGGATTGAAAGTACCATTTGGGAGTTATGTCGGGGTGTCTCTGGTGGCCCGAGTGTTCTGCCAGCGAAAACGGGCTCCTGATCTCTATTTTTGGCTGCAGCGGCCTCCTGAAACCCTCTGCCAGCCAAAACAGAGCAGCCCTCATGAGCTCCATTTTTGGCGGCAGACACACCACAGGCCGGTCCTTCGCTGTTTCCAGGGTACCCTGCAGGACAGATCTAAGCACCCCGCAGGCCGGAACTGGCCTCCGGGCTTTGAGGTTGACACCCTGTGTTATATAGTCACTTGAATTGCATTTATTAATTTTTTTATCTGAATGAACTTTATAAGCTTTGCATTCAACTTCCAGTGCCCAATTTCATCATGCAACCTCCAGGCTGAAAAATGTACAGTAAGAAATAAAATAAAAGTGATGTGCAGTGAAAAAAAGTTCAAAAAAGAATGAGACAAATAAGACTTCCTTGTTTGATCACCAGCTTTTGTGTCAAAAGAATTTAGTTATAACATTTCTTATCAGTCCACAGAAATAGTGAGACCTGAATATTAATTACTCATACTTTTAAGATTTCAAATCAGCTTCTGATTCTAGTTTAAGAGAAATTCTATGGAAGAAATTGTTGGCTATCAACATAAGACTTCTTTTACCTAATCATATTCTTTACAATAACATCAGCTGGGGATTAGATGCAGTGTGAAGATCATTAACTGATTTCTCTAGTCCCACTACTTTTTAATTTTTACATAAATTCAGTGATCTCATATCTTAACGTGGGTTCATCCATTGGTCAAGAGACATGTTCCAATCTTTCTTGATGATGATGATAACAGTCATTCTCTTTGCTCAGTCATAGGGCTGAGAAGAGTCTTAAAAGTACTCACACACTACTGTGAAAACAAGATACTGTTAGCTAATTAATTACAAAAAAACAAAAACTATAACCCTTAATAGGAAAGTAAAAGAGTATAATTAGTCAATCAGTGACCACAAAATATATAACCAGACTTTTAACATTTAGGCATAACCTTTCATGCATCTGTGAGATGAGAAACACATCTTGTTATCTATCTCAAGTGGAGTCATAGAATTATTCCCTTGTATTTATTTAGCATAGATACTATGAGATCCTTTATTTGAAAAGTCTCTGTCCCTGTAACTCTCCAGCAATTGACTTAGACCAGGACTGTCAAACTCACATCCCACGGGCCGTATGTGTCACATGCTGGCCACAGCCATGCCCAGTTTAGCGAAGGAAAGAAGTTGTGATATGTCATGTGACGATGCCGTGATGATGCAAGATTGAAACCCCTGACTTAGACTTAGAATAACTTTATTGTCACTTTAATTGTACGCTAATCGGCATACATTAAAATGAAATTTCTTTGCATACAGCTCTCAAAGGGTCACCACCTCCAATATACAATAAGACAAAATAAATAAATAAAATACAAAATTATGCATATACCTACATACCCTCATATATGACACAGAGAAACAACACAGTCTAATTCAGGGGTGTGAAACCTGTGTCGTCACAGTGTCGTCATGTGACGTATTGTGACTTTTTCTCCCTTTGCTAAACCAGGCCTGGGCATGGCCAACACATGATGCATCTGGCCCATGGGCTGTGAATTTGACAGCCCTGGTCTAGTTCGTCTAACCTAAACACAGTCTAACCTACAATCAGTCCTTGCACTTACAACTGTCATAGCATCCCCACAGTCACATGATCAAAATTCAAGTGCTTAGCAATCAGCAATTATTTATGATGGTTGAAACATCATGGATCATCTCTTCACCGTTTGTAACCTTCCCAGACAGCTTCCAACAAGCAAAAATCAGGGGAGAAGCCAGGTTCACCTAATGACTGCATGATTCACTTAACAATTGCAGTGATTTACTTAAAAACCGTGGCAGAAAGGATATAAAATCAGGTGTGACTCACTTAACAACTGCCTTGCTTAGTAATCGAAATTTTGGCCTCAATTTTGGCCATAAGTCCACAGCTACCTTTATTGAATTACTTTTCAAAATACACTGGCAAATAATTTAGATTTTGTGGACCACTGTGAAGGGCATTTGGCCACACTTTGAGAAATCCTGTATTAGATTAATGTTACTCATTCAATAGCTAGATTTTGTGTTGCAGCTACAAAAAATTAATCTCAGTATTTGACACATGGGAACACCCGCCAAATCCAGGGCACCAGTTAGACTAAATGTCCCATTTTGTTCCTTCTGTAATATAAAATATATATAATTTTATTTTGTTACATTTTAATACATTTGTTTTATTACATTTTATGGACCATTTTAAATATACCGTTTGTAATAAGCAACATTTTACCTTACTCTGCAGCAGTTTTAATTATAGGTCACAGCCGGGTAACATATTTTGAATATTTCATGGACCTCAGACTTTTTCTTTTGATTATTTCCTATATATTTTATTTGTTCTATTGTTCACTGTATTATAATTTTCTGCCACTTTGACTGGTCAATTGTAAACAATATAATAAAGTATTAATTACTCAGCAATTACTGTTATAAACTAAATAGTCTTCTGTTTACAACATTGGAAGCTTTTTGGAGAAGATGAGTTCATTTTTTTAAAAGTGTAATACAGTAGCTACAACTTCAGTCGTTGCATTGTTGTCATGGTAATACATTGGTCAAACCTGAAGTGGAAAAATATCCTTGCTGTGCTATGCTTTCTGGAAGCAAGATAGAAGAAAAATACATAATTACTATTTGACTTCTGTAAAAAAAGGTTTTCCTGTTTATCAGTGACATCAGTAAGTGAACAGAGAGTTCTTTGTTTAGGAAGGGAGATTTTTGCCTACAATCTTTGTCAATTCCTGGATGGAATTGATTGCTGCTGCCACCTAAGCATTTCAGAAATCTAGATTAAGGGAAGATGATGCTTGGTGTATATGTGATTAGGCAGTAGTGTCTAAATATTACAATATTTGTAATATTTCTGTTTATGATCTTTTAAATATTGATGGTTTTTCTGGTAATTTGAAATAATATTTTCAAATAATATTTTCCTGTCAAATGATTATTGCTGAATACAGGCTACCAGAAGCAGTGTCTTGGATGTGACACATAATTATACCGACTCTATTATCTTCCTGGGAGATCAGAAAAAAGGCCAGTGTGCGACAATCCTGCAGTGACACCCATTTGTTAATTGTTTAGATGAGAAGGATAAAATTGATTGTAATATGGAATCCATTAAGGAATGGCATGATGAATGATATTTTTATATGCCTTGCAAAGTCACAAAGCTTGTGATGGGCGTCTATATATATGGCTTAAATAGAATAAAATAACTTTATTTCTGGTACAAATGGTGTACAACAGAAGGAAAGGCTAAATTCTGTATGTTTCTTCTTGGATGAATCTGCCTTCTTCTTTTTGGACAAGATGGTAAGATGTGGAGTGGTGCTGCCCAGAAGCCAGTGTCTTAATCATGTATTATAAATAATTCTGTTTGGAAAATGCCTAAGATCAGGGTCTATCCTACAAATCAAATAAGAAGACACATGTTAAGTGTAACATTAAATAATGCCAAACTTTATGTTGTTAAAATGTTGAAGAGAGACACTGACAGACATTGAGAGAGCAAAGTTTACTCCAAATCCTGTTCAAGTACAGGTGGTCCTAGGTTAATGACTGCTTCTTAAGTGAGCAAACTTAAAGCAGTGCTGAACAAGTGATACTTACAACTGGTCTTCATAGTTCTGTCTGTTGCAGCATTCCCATGGTCACACACCATGATGTGAATACTTAACAACCAACCCGGATTTCTAACCATTGCAGTGTCATGAAATCAAGATTTGCAACCTTCCTTGCTGGCTTCCCATAAGCAAGTTAATGGAGAAACCATTAGGACATCACAGTCATGTGAGATCTTCACCTAACAATTTTCATCATTTGCTTAAACGACAGTAACCAGGGATTTCTAGAACTTCCATCACTAAGTGGCCCAGTCACCGGTCATCATACTTATTTTCCCTTTGCTTAGTGACAGAAATTCTAGTTCAGCCCAGTCCAGTCCAATCAAATCAATAATTAAAATCTCTGAAACTCGCCTCCTTTGGGATAAAAAAAGTACCTAGAAAAATGTAACAAAAACTATAGGTACTTTATGGTGGATATCTAACACACCTTCCTCCTCTTACATTCCCCACAACAAGCACCCTGTGTGGTGGGTTGGGGTGAAAGAGTTTCTGGCCCAAATGGCCCAGATGGTTTTCATGGTTAGACTTGAACTCACAGTCTCTTGCTTTCTAGCGTGGTACCTTAACCACTACACCAAACTGGCTTCCATATCAAGTTGCTGTGCGTGGATTGTGTGTTGTTATAAGGGTGATAATGTTGTACTGTGATAGATTAATTTAGTATTGTAAGGTGATCATTGTTCTTGTGATTATTTTCTTTTTACCATGGACAGTTGTTCAAATTTCTTTATTTATACTTACTGTAGCCAAAATTTGCTGCAATCACACATGTGATAAATGTATAGATAAATCCCAGTGGAATTTGCAAATATAATAGTAGTTCCTGTACTGTGCTTTATAGCAAGCTTTTATGTCGTAAAAAATGCACCTGTGTCTGCTATATTTATTTTTGCTACATTTAGTTGAATGAATGAACCTGGAATTAAGAGTATTCATTTTAAGGAAAGAATTGTTGTAGGTTTGTTACATTAAATTTACATAATTTAGTTCTGACTTATATAATGTGTAATAACTGCAAGCATATTTTGTGACTTAAAGCAAAAGCAGGCAATTGTGGCCCTATATTTACGTGGGAATTGCACCACGGCACTGTCATAGCAGGACTTGGATGTCATCTTAGGACTTCCATGATCAGATAATGCCAGTTAGCTTTAGGGAAGCTAATAACTTGTTGCATAGAACAAAAACACTCAGTTTTTAATTAAATTGATTTTTAAAATAAATGTCTCTGAAAATGAGAAATACATCTTTATGTTTTGAAGTCTATTGATCTGTGGCGCAATGAACGAAATATTCCATTTTCAACAAATTTATACTAAATACCAACACATTCACTGATAAAGTGTGTATGTCTCTCTCTGTATGTGTGTGTAGGGGTATTTGTGTGATCATCTACACACTTCTAACCTTTCCGCCTTATCTCCTAGCTTTGCATATATGTATATACATATTTGTATGAATGCGCATACACATAAACCTGATTTCAGAAGACTTCCGTTAAAACATTTCCTTTAAAAACTTTTAAACTACATGACACGTCTCTTAATATAGATAATTATTTAGCCTTCTGTTATTATTTCTGTCATAATGAAACACAAGAGTTACTTGCTACTTGTACAGTTTTTTCTATAACAAATTAATTAGCCTTAGTTACCAAATCTGCTGAATCAAGATAGAATATAATAATAGATTTATTTATTTATTGAATTTATATTTCCGCCTATTTGCCCATGGCAACTTGAGGCCAATCTATATATATAAAACAGAGCCTTGGGTTTGTATGTGCTCTATAGAAAAATTCAGTTCTGCACCAAACTGCCCCAAATTTCACACAACCCTTTGTTAGGGTTGCAAAATCAACACTGGCGGGGAGAGTCCCAAAATACTTCTCCCACTATTTTGGGTAAAATAAGGGGAGAAAGGGGATCCCCCCAAAAAACGGAAAAAAACGGAGCAAAAAACACGATTGTGCATGCTTACCACTCAGCTGCGTGTGCACCCTGCCATGACAGCTGCCTGCCGGGGGCACAGCTCCATCCCTCGGGACTTTGAGCCTCAGGTGAAGGTGGTGGCACTCCCAGGGGCTCTTCCCAGCACCTTACGACCTGCAACGCGGCCTTTGGTGCTGCTGCAACTACTGCCTGCCGGGTTGCGCAGCGCAAGGCCCACAAGGAGCTGTGCCAGCCTCGGCGGCCTCGGCCTGGGCAGTACCGCTCCCAAGGGCTCTTCCCAGAACCCTCTGACCTGCAATGTGGCCTTTGGTGCCGCCGCTGCCACCATGACTGCTGCCTGCCGGGGGGCGCAGCCCCACCCCTTGCTATTCCTACAGAAGACTTCCTCGCCTTCTGCAAAGCTCAGCGTCACCCGCAGCCTGGCCAGTAGCACTCCCAGGGGCTCTTCCTGGAACCCTCCGACCTGCAACGTGGCCTTTAGTGCCACCACGACTACTGCCTGCCAGAGGGCGCAGCGCTAGGCCAAGGAGCTGTGCCAGCCACGGCAGCCGTGGCCTGGGCAGTAGCGCTCCGGGGGCTCTTTCTGGAACCCTGCAACGTGGCCTTTGGTGCCACCGCAACTGCTGCCTGCTGGGGGGCGCAGCCTCACCCCTTGCTACTCTGACAGAAGACTCCCTCGCCTTATGCAAAGCTCCTCACTGACCGCAGGCGATCAGCGGCGGAGGTGATTCCCACAGGGAACAGCTCTGACAGCCAGGACCTTGCCCTCTATGCCATGCCCTTGCCAGGTAACCACCAGGGGAATGGCGGGGAGGGGACAGCAAGAGCCCCATGCCCATCCTGGCCCACCAGCACCACGGAAGAGCCTCTCGGAGCTCTTCCCCATGGCAATCACCTCTGCCCTGGACCACCTGTGGTCTCAGAGGAGCTTTGGGAAGCCTAGGACGTCTTCTTTCTGATTCGACAAAATTTTATTCTTAACCTGTGGAAGCAGATAACGCTGATCCAGATGCTGCCTCCCAAGGATACCTTCCATCCATTTGAGCCAGTAATTGGGTTTGGATCCAGCCCTCCATTAGAAAGTCATCACAGTAATCAGAGTGGAGCAGACCTTCACAAGCCTGACTGACCACCCTTACCACCAAGCCAAGCCTAATGTCACCCAGCAGACATTAAAGAAAGGACCCTGAGATGGACAATTAAAAAACTAAAAGACTCTTCAATCCCCAGAAGGCAGCTAGAAAGACAATGGGGGAGAGTGGAAATTCATTGTAAGGTTTTCTTGCTTTGCTTCATTCACAATTGTAACTGATCAGTTAAATGGAGTTTGCGGGGTTGTATTTGGGAGTGGTTGCCACAGCAAGTTCTGAACACCTTGGACTTCTGTCCAGTGAGAGGGAAATTTGTCCAGTATGTTTGTATTGTCTGTATTGTAAAAGTAGCTGCATACACACGCACACACAGAGACACCCCATTCAGAATCAGACTGAAGTTATCCCCTTCACCTACCTCCACACAAAGCTCCTCCAAGGTTGATTTTTGTTCTGTGGCATTAAGGCCCAAGCAGTCATAACTTCCTGCTAATTCCCAGTCATAACTTCCTGCTAATCCCGCTCACACAATTCCCTTACTTGAAGAGATAGCAGAAAAGAGATCTCCAAACCCCAAGCCCCGACTGTGACTCACAAATGATGCTGCCCAGTTGCCCAGTAAAGCCAAGTATGTTGACTGGTGGTCTCATGAGTAGGAGTTCCAGGGCTCATTGTATGTAATTTTAAAAATACTAAATAGCCTGGATTGCACACTAGCTAACCTCAATTTGGCCTCACAAACCCTGGAAACTAAGAGCTAGGGCAGGTTTAGTAATCATCCCTTGGAAATGGGCAGCCTGAAATTTAATGGAAAACCATGGCTATGAGGAATTTTGGGACTTATCACTAATGTAAGAGTTTATATAATAGTCTTTCTGTACTAATACACACATCCTTGCATCACTCCTGGAAAATCCAAAAGCATTTTTAATCACATAGAAGCTTTAAAAAAACTGGACTGCCCGAAAATCCAGTTATGTTAGAGGCAGTGTTCAATATATCACAATTAAGCTATCCTGGAACATGAGTCCTATGAAAAGATTTTGTAAACTCCTTAATGACATAAAATTGTGATACCTAATAGAAGAATGATGGAAATATATTAATAAAATACTGGCCATGTACTAATATAGGTTTCTATTAATTATATTCAGATATGTTGTATAGTCTGGAAAAATTCATAAATGAATAATGCATTTCAGTCCAGGCAACTCCAGTGCAAGTTTGTCATACACATACAAAATCAAAATCCTTATGGAAAAATAGTTTTCATGAATAGCATACAATGATCAACTTTAAAGGTACAATAGTATGACACCATCATTCTACCCAACTTTGTTTCTGTTGTCCCTCTATCATACTTCTATTAAACACAGCTGGCACTCAGATTTAATTCTAGCCAGCAAAAAGCCATTCACAGCTGTCTCAGACTTGTTGCTACACTGACTCTGCTCACATAATTTTCATGACTTTCAATTTTTATGAACTCAGATACACATGGGAGGGAGGGGGAGGAGAGAGAGAGAGACAGAGACAGAGAGACAGAGACAGAGACAGAGAGATGGTAGGCTCAATCCTCAACCCTTCTATTGACCTATATTGTTTTCTTTTCCAAGAAACTCCTAATGATTTAAATTCATTGACTAATGGATAGTATTTCAAATTCTGTACCATAATTCAGGGCTGTCAAACTCCTGACCCATGGGCTGGATGTGTCATGCACTGGCCACGCCCATGCCCAGTTCAGCAAAGGAGAAAAAAATCCCGATACGTCACATAACGCTGCTGTGATAACATGAGTTTGACACCCCTGCCTTAATTCATTATCTAGGTATAGTTTGTGTTTCTCAATTTAGAATGTATAATTTTTCTCTTGGCTTACAGATTAATGCAGAATAATATTACACAAGATGGTGGCTCATGTGGTAAGATGCTGGGCTTGTGTAGCATTAAGGTCAGCAGCTTGGCGGTTCAATTCCTGAGAGCGATTAAAATTGTCTGCTGCTTGGGCTGGGGGTTGCCTGCTTGGGCAGGGGTTTGGACTCTATGACCTAGAAGGTCCCTTCCAACTCAATATATTATTATATTATATATTACATCAAGAAATTGAATTGAAAGCAGCTTATTTTTCATCACTGCTTCTGTATTGACACAGCTAATGGATCTTGTTTTTTTCTATCATCTGTCCTGGAGGAAGAATAGGAGCTAGGAGCCCAAATTGAAAGAGGTTTAACTTGAATATTATGAAATAAATATAAATTGTTTCAGTTACTTCTTTGCCTTCTACCATTATCAAAAGAATCTTAGATGAGCTACCATTAATTTCTCATTATTGTAGCATTCTATCAATCTGAGTTAAACAGTGACATGAATCTAAAATTATGCTCAAAGTAGTATTTCCTACATCTGCAGCCTTGTACTAGTTTGACGGTTGATACAGCAGCTGCTTGTTACTCACTCACCCTTAGATTAAAATGTTACTGACAAATCTGCATTCCTAACTTCTAATCATATATATCATTATTGTTGGGGCAAACTGAGAAGGCTTTACTCTTGGTACCTTGAGGTTAAAAAGGCAGTGACTTTGAGCAAGGCTTTGTTGGTTGTGACATCCATATTGTGGCAATCCATCTCTCGATGTTTCTCCAGGCAAATTCTTGTTCTTAATGTACAGGGTGAAACAGGAGTAGCAAATAAGTACCCTTTCTCTGGTACCATTCATAAGACCATCCTGCTTAAGTGCATGTTAAGTGCCTCTGGTCTTTCTTTCAACAAAGGATTCACTATTTAGGGAGCAAGTGTCACCCTATGTTATTTAAACAATATGTATGTACTCTTCTGCAATGCTGCTCCAGTTTCATAACCATGCCCTTCAGGAATTATTTGTCCATTGGGGAGGATGCAATTGAAATGATAAAAAAAAAAGTTTAAACTCCCAAATCCGCAATAATAAACATCTTTTCCCTACAGTCTCTTTTTTAAACCAACTTTTGTTGGTTTTATTTTCAGATGTGCTCATTCAATATATTACCAGGCATTTAAACTTACCCTTGCCACATGAAAAGAAAGATATCCATAGTTAACTACTACTTCCTCCTGAATATTCACCAAGCCAGCATTTCCTCTTGGGGGAACTCTGCATGAAAAGGCGGCTGCTTTTGTATATCAAGCCAGAAGGCACCTGCTGTGCTGCTGGAAGCATGAGTCCTGACACCAGAGTTGTTTCCATGCATAGTCAATAGATGATCAGGGCAGCAGTTCACTTGCAGGAGAAAAGATGTGGTGGCAGAGGGTCTCAGAGTGGCAGGCAGCTTTCTCCTTCATCCTCACATCAGAGTCAAAAAACACTAGCACATGCTGAATGGAAAACAGAATGTGGAATTGTATTTATTATTGTGGACCTTTTTTAAATCCACCTTTATTACAGTTCCAAATAATTCAAAGTGGCAAACACACAGAATTCCTTCCTCCTCCTGTTTTGGCATTCTTTCTTTAAAATGAAGCAATCTATATAACATCTTGATAAGGAATTATAAAGCTTTTTCTCTTGATATATATACCGTATATACTCGAGTATAAGCCGACCCGAATATAAGCCGAGGTACCTAACTTTACCTACGAAAACTGGAAAAA
>JANHGC010001604.1:48901-63311 GCA_027560395.1 Boaedon fuliginosus
CCTGTTTCAGTTTTAGTTTCAGCCTGATTTAGCACAGAAGACAAATTGCTGGGAGGCAGATGCAGATTCCCCCCCCCCTTGTTTTCCTCCCCAAAAACTGGATGCATCATATACTTCGAAGCATCTTATACTCTGAAAAATATGGTAGTTTTTTATTTTAGAAGAAAAACAGCAAGAAGAGGAGAAACCTGGTAATACTAAAAAAGCAGTAGAATTGCCATAATTGTTTTGTGTCATTCTTTTTTGGATTATTGTCTTGAACATGGGAATGTGAGAAATGCAGGGTTCTTTCCTTCATATATTAGCTTTAGGAATTTGAATTTACAACACTAGGGTATACTAATAGCCAAAGCAATTTTATTCTCTTAGCCCTTTGTTGTCTTTTAGTGTATTTCATTCTAATGTAAAGAATTAATTTTCTTAAGAACAGATCACAGAGTGATTCCATGTTGTGTGTCTACTAATAATTTCATTCTGTTCATAGGGCTTCACGTAATAAGTCTGAAAAGAAGAGACGTGACCAGTTCAATGTTCTCATTAAGGAGCTCAGCTCAATGCTTCCAGGAAACACACGTAAAATGGACAAAACTACAGTTCTTGAAAAAGTCATTGGCTTTCTCCAGAAACATAATGGTAATTCTTGTGTTATCTTCAAAATTAACAATTACTCTATTGAGATGTCTTAATATCCATTGCTTTGTAATTAAGAGTCAAATGCAAAGCATTTACTTCAACCTGTTGTTATTTAGCTGAAAACAACTATTTTTCTTTGAAATCATTTTGGGATCTTTCAGTTTCTAAATGCTCTGCTTTGAAACACTTCTAAACTTATCTAAACGTATCTAAAACTTAAGATGGGTCAAATTTTAAACATTTTACAATTCTTTTATTATTTAAGTGGTTTAAGAAACACATTTTAACAACCTCCAGTTTAGCCAATTTGCCAGAAATTAAGAATTTAAACAGATATGGATGTGGGAATTTTGAAAGAATGATAGCTAGTTTCATGAAATGACTGCCTTAATTGTTACTGCAAATAACAGAACCATTGATTTGCTAGAAGACATATTGGAAAAATAGATTTGAAACATCGAACACTCTTTTGAACCACTCTTTTTTCCTCTAGCTTCCAATTCTATAAGGCAGCATTCCACTTTAGGTATTCCTCGACTTACAGCTATAACTTTGACTGCAGCGTGTGTTGCTAAATGATGCTGTTATAAATCACACCCAATTTTACTACCTGTTTTTTTGCCATGGTCATTAAATGGATCACATGGCTGTTAACCAAATCGAGTTTTGACTTTGCTTGTCAGAAGACCCTCTGGGAAGTGAGCCAATGGCAGTCATGTGATGCTACACATATGTTGGTTGCCAAATAGCAAATTTTGATCACAAGACCTCAAGGGTGTAACAGCATCGTAAGTAAAAGAACCAGTTGTAAATCAATTATTTTTTTTTGCTGTCAAACAATTGTTAAATGAATGTTTGTAACTTGAGAATTATTTGTACATTTAATCAGCATGCCATCTCAAAACACATACTGTAGTAGTAAAAGTTGGTTATTTTATGTATTATGTGCTTATAACTAAGCACAATACAAATATAGGAAAAGTTTCTACTCTTGTGTACCTTTGCATATAAATCAAAATTTTTAGCTATTTTTAGCTGTTTTACATACGTCTAGAACAAAGTTATCTGCAGTCTGATTCTATTTATTAGGCTTTTTTGAGCAGATATGAATTAATTGTAGATCCTTAAAATAAACTGAAAATTTATACCACTATTTGTCAAATAAGCAAAACAAAGCAACTAACATTTGTGCACAAAGGAAAAAGCAGACAAAATACACTCATAACGTGCACTGTTTTAAAAAAAGATTCTGAAAATACCTTTGGCACTTGGTGAAGGCCAGAAACATTACTGAAAATAATAGTGGGAGTGGGAATGGAAGTTTATAGTCTCAAATAGTAATCTCCCAGTTAATTAATTATACTTAATTAATGAAAATAATTAATCTGATAAGTGCAAAACATGCTGTGTGTAGTCCTCATTTTGGAAATACATGGCGTTGATATAAAGCCAAAATTTGAATTATTAATTATAATTATTTTACATTTACAGTAATTACATTCCAGGGATCTTTTAAAAATGATAGGAGACAATATATTTTTAAAAACAAAAACAAATACTATGTAAATGGAAGTATTGCCTTTCTTTGGAAAGATGCAGCTGTAGATAGATAGATAGTTCTTCGGAAGATATAGTTCTTTAGAAGATACAGCTTTTCCATGTGTCTTTCAAAATATGTGTACTTACCTACGTTATATATTTAATGTGTATAAAGATACCCAGTACAGAACAATTATAACCGGATCAAGATCAAATAATCAAAATCTAATAATTGAAATGCAAAGCAATATCCTAGATATTACCCCATGTGTGGCAGGAGTAATATTCAATTCATCCAGAATTGCATTTAAGAAAGTTTTTATCAGTATAATAAACTTCAGACATGAAAGGGTGATGAAAGAGAATAAAGATTACTCTGTGTGATTTCCTCCTTTAAGGGCAAGTAAAGAAAAAAGGAGACTTTGTATGTTAAAAGTTAAACTTGCATATTGTAGAAACTAAGGGCCATTTTAAAGAGAAGATACATTTTACAAATTAATCATTCTGCAATTGAACTAAAAATCCTTATCTTTATAGATCTCTTATAGAAGTCAAGATAAACTTGTTAAAAAAAAATTTATAGCAGTTGTGCTGTGACCTAGTCATTAGTAAATTTATAATAAAATATTTTAATTTGTTTAGAATTTTCAGTGCAGACAGAACTTTGTGATATTCATCAGGAATGGAAGCCCTCTTTTCTCAGCAATGAAGAATTCACTCAACTGATGTTGGAGGTGAAAACTGCAATTTTTACAAAACTTTGAATATCAGTGGTTTTCTAAAGAAGCTGTCCCATCCAGATATGTTGACTTCAACTACCAGAGTTATCAGTAGTGAATTGATCAGCATATCTGGAATATTTCCAGTTTTGGAATATTTAATTGAAGAAATCTAATGGTATTCTATAAGATGGGTATTTCAGTCTTTAACTATATTATTGATGGATCTCTGTAAAAGAAAAATAACTAAAAAACCGTTATCTATGCATGCCAAGTAATTATATAAAGTGATTGCCAAGAAGAGAAAACAAAACATAAACTACACATAGTCCTTGGGTTATGATAGCAACTGGGAAGGGAATTTCTGTCACAATGTACTCATAATACATGACCATATTGGCTACTTATAGGATACCTATATGTTATATAAACTTTTGGGGCAAGTAGGAATAAATAAATGCTGTAAACCATTCACATTATAGCTTGAAGGAGTAGGCAGTTTATAATCCAGTTTATAATATGTTTTGATATAAATTGCATATAGTTTGCATGTATTTTTGATAATTTCATAAACTCTGCCCAAAACCTTTACTTCTTCATAGTCTCTGGAATTCACATATCTGACTTCTATGCTATATTCAGAGTCTTCTATAACTTGTTTGCATCTCTCAATAGTAACACAAGCATCATTTTCCTACCTCCTTTTAGAGAATTACAATACTTTTTTCCCTATAGGCACTGGATGGGTTTGTTATAGCAGTCACCACTGATGGAAGCATTGTGTATGTTTCTGATAGCATCACACCTCTTCTTGGACATTTGCCGGTGAGTGGTTCAAATACATTCATTTTGTATCTTACTTTCCCTGCTCTAACACTCTCAAAGGGACTGTTTAAAAAGCCATAAATACTATTAAGTGCCATCATGAAATTTACTTTGACCAATTTAAGAAAAACTAGTAGATGGAATCTTGGACAGGAATTTGCCCTTCATGTGCAGCGTCATGATTCATGTAAAAGAGATGGGGCTTGCATCAGAATATCATAATTCTGATTAAATCTCTTTGCTGTCCTCTTGTGGTTATGTAGAATTTTGCAACCCAAATTTGGAAGTTCTTGAAAAGAGGCAACATTATGGAACTGTTGTTAGAAAGGAATGTGACAGCTGTGACAGCAAAGATTTGGAAAAACTAAACATTCTATACTAGGAGTAAAAAATGTGATGAAGAAGAGAAGCTGAGATCAGAAATTCTGACAATTAAATTACTGAGGTAAAGGTTCCCCTCGCACATATGTGCTAGTTGGTTCCTGACTCTAGGGGACAGTACTCATCTCTGTTTCAAAGCCCAAGAGCCAGCACTGTCCAAAAACATCTCCGTGGTCATGTGGCTGGCATGACTATATGCCAAATGCACACAAAACACTTTTACCTTCCCACCAAAGGTGGTCCCTATTTTTTCTACTTGTATTATTTTGTTTTGTTTCAATAATTTTTTATTATTTTCCAAATTTTTATAAAATGAACAGTATATAACTTTTCCATTTCAGTGCTAGAGCGGTTACACCATGTCTCTATTGCCTATTTCTAATATATAATCATTACTTTAATTCATTACTTCCATTCAAACAACTTTAAAAATAGCAGTTAAAAAGGTAGTTAAAAATGATTAATAAAATGCTTATATTTAATATTTATCATAAAATCATACTCATCTAACTTGATATGTATCTAATCACTCTAAGTTTAAAAAAAAACTGTTTGTTACTTTCTATATTTTAACCCTTAAAAAATATTACTCTGTTAATTAATTCCCCTCTATTCAATTACCCCCTTTTCTATCCTTCATCCCTCTTTTTCCATTTCCAACTTTCCGTTCCCCGGCTGCCGCCCCCTCCCCCGCATCTTCCATCTTCCTTCCAGGATTCGCCTTTCCTATAATCTTTATTTTCCTTCGCCAGTCTCTTTGCTGGTTTCTTTCCTTGCTTTTCATTCAGTTCCTCGTCCTCATCCCATGGCCCGGTCTGGATCTCTTTTTTCCTTTTTATTGCCTTATTAGTTTGTCTCTCCGTCCCTTTTTCCGCCTTTCCAAAATAGTCCGATATGCTTCCGCTTGTATTCATCCGCCGCCATCTTTGCCATCTTTGCCATCTCCTTCTCGCGTCGCTCCTTCGTCATCTCCGATAAAATTTCTCTTTCAATTTTCTGTATTTTATGTAGCTCTGTTTGCTCTATTTGCTCCTCCCGAGCCTCAATGTACTCCATTTTTTTAACATTTGTTCCATGTCCGCTTTCATTTCCAATCCTTTTTATTCAAATTCGTCTATCTTTCCCAGCATTGAGTCACAGCAAAGCCGTATTTTCTCACAGGTATCCATACTTTTAAAATCCAAGTTAAAATCGTATTTACGAAAATAGTCAATCAAAGGTCCAAAAGCAATCTCAGGTGCAGGGGGGAGCGATAAAACGGGAACGGTTCACCCTTCTGTTTGTTGCCTCCCTTTTTCTCGCTGCTTCCTCACCGCCTGCAACACAGTCTCTTTCACCTTCGGGCCTTGTCGTGGGGTTTCAGAAATTTTTTGAAAAAAGTTCTTTTCTTACCCTCTCCACACCAATTTGGATCTTCAATCTCCCTCCTGCCCTTTCTTTACTGGAGTGGTCCCAGACTTTATGGCAGCAATTAAGGAGCCGTCCTACCCGGTTCTTGGCAGAGAATACCCGGTGAGCGGGGAGGAGGTTTGTGCTGCCTCCTCGACCCTACTCCCACATTCTCTTGCTCCCCTCCCCTGCAGGGAGCTTAGGCCTTTTTAAAGGCCCTTGAACTGGGCGGCCTGGGGCAAGATCCACGGAGCTTGCGTTTCTTGCGCCCAGAGTCACCGGAAGTCCACCCGGAAGCTCACATTTTTTATGTGCTTCCGAGCTGCTAAGTTGGCAGAAGCTGGGACAAGTAACGGGAGCTCACTCCGTTACACGGCACTAGGGATTTGAACCGCCAAACTGCAGACCTTTCTGATCGACAAGCTCAGCGTCTTACCCACTGAGCCACCGCATCCCTTAAATTACTGAAGGCACAGACTATTCCAAATAGATGAGAAACCGGAAAACCAATATAAACACAGGAAACCGAGAGATAAGACTTAAAAGAATATAACATGAAAAATAAGGCAAGGATAAATACAGTAGAGTTGTATTGTTAGACTTATTAGATTTGTCTCAGGAAAGTAAAGTCCAAAATAATGGAAAAATCCTGAGGCAACCTAACAAAAACAGAGTTTCTTTGACTTTGGTTCAGTGAAAAACAAAGGAAGACTTGGTATGCCAATGTATCAAATAAGATATATACATTATCTCTTGGCTGTGCCTTCTCCCATTACTTTTCTATACAGGAAAAGTAAAAGTAAGAAGGAAGTTACAGCTCAGAAAAAGTAAGGAGATGCTACTTCAGAGTTTCCAGGCACAGATGAATTATATCCCAGAGTGATAATAGAACTTTCTGGAGTTGTTAAGGATTTTGGGAGAACTGGTGAGATGTGAGAAGATTGGATACAGGGAAATGTTCTTATTGTTCATTCAAGAATAAGAGATGAACTTGGAAGTCTGCTGTCAATATTAACCTGATTCAGAACAGTTTCATCATTCCTGAAATTTAGGGAGACAATCACCTTGATCATGCAATCAAATTATCTCTGTTTGGTTACTGCCTAAATATAGGATAAAATAATAGGCATACAAGCAGATTTCATGTAAAAATTAACAATTTTAATACTTCCAAAATAATTGCAAAGAGTGGAGATGCCTATTTTCTATCTTTGTTTTAATACAGTTTTGTCATTTTACAGTCTGAAGTCATGGATCAAAATTTGTTAAAATTCCTCCCTGAACAAGAACATTCAGTTATTTATAAAATATTATCATCTCACATGCTTCTAATGGATACTGTTTCATCGGATTATCTAAAATGTGAGTGATTAAAAAAAGTTTGAAAATAACTTTTTAAGTTGGTTTAAAATATTGTGATCAGTGCAAAGTTAAATAGGACAATAGATGAAGGAGCTGATTAAAAGTTTAAAAGTACCATTTTTAATTTTCAAATTAAAGATATCTGTAGGCAACATTCACCTGTACAATTTAAAACAATTATTATACCTTAAAATGGAATTATTTTAGCTATATTAATTGTAGTCTTAGTGAAGAAAAATTCTTACTGTCATCAGAAATTAGACATGTTCATATAACTAAAATACTTTATGATTACATATCCTTTAATAGGACTGTTGATAAAGTCTCAGAATTTATTTTTCTTTAGTACAAATGATTTTTTAAATAAAATGCTATAAGAAAAAGATTATATGAGAAATAGATAAAGGTTTCACAATAACAAGTGTAAATTTGAAAATTTATCTTTTTTACTTTTGAAAATGACACATTGCAAAGAAAAGGGAAACGCCGTTAACATTCCACTGCTTTTCATTATCTTTAAGTCTGTGTGATTTATTTCATAGAATGGTACTGAATAATGGGGAAAGTGTTAATATCAATCCTTGATTTAAGTATGCATGAGAAATATCTATTTATAGTTCTGAACAACCTAGATTCATGCAAAGCTTCATCAAAACTTCGAGATATGAATCTTGTGCATCACTGAATTCATTGGGGGTTTTCGTTTTGTGTAATTATATAACTCAAGAAATTGCATAATTAACAAATAATGATTATTTTACTAATGCCTTGTAGTATTTTACTTAAATTTCAGGTAATGAAGATTTAGAATTTTACTGCCATCTTCTGCGAGGAAGTCTGAATCCAAAGGATTTTCCAACATATGAATACATAAAATTTGTAGGGAATTTTCTATCTTACAATCATGGTAAGAACTTTTCAGTTCTATAGGAAGAAATTATGACCACATTTTCATGGTGAAATATAATTCTAAAAGGAAACTATTTTAAAATGTTTAAAAATACTTAAACGGTATTTAAAAAGAAGACTTGCTGACATTCATTGCTTGGATTAAAAATGTTCCGGAGCTCAGCATTAACATTACTGGCACGACAGGGAATGTTTTCTAAAATGCAATTAGCATTTCATAGTTCAGACTGAAATTCCTAACATTTTGCTAAGGAAGCAAAAAATATTGAGTTTTATAGGAATTAATTCAAAATGCATGTGGTTATGACTGGAACTCACTGCAGATCAAAACAGATAGTCCATTGGCCACATGATCTTCTTTAACCAAACAGTATTTTCTACATGCTGTCCAAATGTCGTTCCTCAAGGACACGTTTCTTTCATCTGGGTCAGACATCTAACATTCTTTCAGCCATAATATTTTAAATGCAGGAAAAATGAGCAATTCCTCAGAATAACACATTAATTCATCTTGTTTGGGGGAGCACTTTTGTTGTATTCAGTTTTTTGAATCTCATATTTGTATAATTTAATTAGCAGTTCAGTAAAAACTCATTTTTCTACAGCAACAAAAGTAAGCATTCACAGCAAAGTCTAACTATTGTATTTATCTTTTATTCAATGTTTTTCTTTTCTTTCATTCTTTTTCTTATTAAGAATCGTGTTCTCTGCCTTCTGATCTAGAATGCACAATTAACCATTTTAAAATTACTGGCATCTTTCTATAAGAAATCTTTATCTTCCATTCCTACTTTATGAGAAAAGTAAACTTTCTCCATGCTACATCTTTTCTCCTTTCTTTACATCAATGTTATATTGCCCAATAAACAAAGAGTAACTGGAAAAAAACCCAAGTAACAGGGCTGCAGATATAATACTTCTTGTTAAATTGCCTTCATATAATTATTGTAATTGTTGTTTATCTTCCATTCATTTATTTATTAAAAATGCACCAAAGGTATAGTAGTGGCAGCATGTACCTGATTTCAGATAGCCAAGTTGGATAGGTGGTAAATGGAAATCATTAATATCAGGGCTGTAGACAAGATTGGCAAGTTAAAGAAACATCCCAGAATAAGCAAACACTTCTGTACTGTTCCTGAAAAAACAAGATGTACATGTCCGTATACTGAATATCAGAAGTTACGTTCAGCTTGAGATAAATTTTTATCTTTAAGATGCTAGAATTATCAATGTAGTTGGCACTAGCAGGATGATTTATTGACATTTTTATTGATTTTTGTTTATTCTTTACACAAAAATTGTAATCTTTATCTAATTAAGATGTATTAGTATTAATTCGTAAAATAGTGGCTTACTAATTTTAAATTGGTAAGCGAATGGCTTGTTCATTTTAAAAGCTGTGCTTGGACATTTAAAAAGATCTTGGTCAAGAACCATGATGAGGTTACTATCCAAGTATGCACTGATGAGAATAGAGCTCTCCTGTTTATGATTAATTACTCATCATGATAGAAGTCTATAAATATGTCCTTCCTAGAGAATACATTAAAATACATTAAAAGGCAAGACATAGGCATTTTTGAGTCTCCTGAAACATTCCAGTTAGTCCTCAAAACTTAAAATGTATTACAAGTTGAAATAAAACTTTATCATTGGTAAGTTAGTGAATGCTGAGCGTTATGGATTACATATGAAATAAATGACACCTCCCAACTAAACCCCAAGCTAAAACAGGGAGTTTAGAAATGACCCCAACAGGACTTCTGGGGAGACTTCCGGTGATACTGGGCGTGAGCCTTACGAGTTCCGTGGGTTCGCCTCAGGCCCCCCGATTTCTGGATCCCCTCAAGGGGTCTGAGCCATCCTGTAGGGAAGGCTCAGCAAAGGAGCGAGGTGGGAGAGGTAGAAGGGGTTACGCACACCCCTCCCTCACCCACCGTGAGCTCTAGCCAGTGTCGGGCGGGACGGAGCCAGAAATTTCATCCAATAAGCCGGAGCCCTTGGGATAAGCTAAGCACAGGAGGGAGAGAAAAAATCCACTTGGTGATGTGATTGGGTGAGCAGAGACTTTAAATTGATTATTGAATCCCAAAGAAAACCGTTAAAAGTGGCTGCAGTGGATAGGAAAAGCGGCGAAAGGAAAGAGACGCAGCTTTCTGGAGAAGGTCTGTCTCAAATCCTCCCCCCCTCCCTTCTTGTTGTATGGATGAAGTTGGGAGTAGATAAAACTTTATGAACTTGGAAATTTGGAAATAAGCTAATTGGACTAATTTGGATAAACTTGGGATTTGGAAAGAAAGATTTTTGGACATAACACTCTTGGATTCTGATAGCTTTAACAAAATGGGTGAATGCAGAAAGCAAGCATTTACTGGAGAGTGAGATCACTGTGCCGCGTTGTTGAACATATTGGATAAATTTGAAGAAACAGCTCTGGAAATTAAAAGCTCTATCTCGGAAATAATGATTAAATTAGAGACTATGGGACATAAGGATGATAAGGACAATATGAATCAAATTGTGGAAGATATTGGAGAGCTGGAGGTGGAACTGAAGAAAGAAGGCGAAAGGGACTTAAAAATGGCGACGACAAGAAAAGAGAACTGGGACATTAGAAGTTACTTACTATGCAGTTCGGGAAAAGGGAGCAGAGAAACTATAGTCGGTGAGAAGGCACAGTGAAAGAACCCGGAGGAAGCAAGGAAGAAGACTACTATGTATAATGGGAAAATGAAATTGTCATTTAAATGGGATATGCAATTAGAGAAAAGAGAAAATGACGAAGGGGAAGGGCAGAAAGGGAAAGAAGTTTGTAAATGAAAGAGGGGAGATAAAGAGGCAGACTTCCAGAAGAAGACGAAAAGGGATGAAGGGTAAAGAAAAATAGAAATAAAATAAATATGAGATGCAGAGGCACTAGGATATTTTATATTGACTTTTTTTTAAGTGTAATTTTTTATTAAAGATGGGTTTCTGTTTTTAGTTTATGATACAGATTAAATGAGAATTGACATAAATCCTAGTAGGGGTATTATATATAGGTGAATAAAGGGTCGGGAGCTTAAGAAATTGGGAGGAATTAAAAAAAAATGAAAATAGATGAAATATGACTTTTTAAATTGTTTAGAGATGAATTTAGATATGCTTAAATATTGACATGAATTAAGATTGTTAAGTAAATTAATTGACAATTGTAACCCATAACATCACACTTGGACAAACTATGCATATTTTAATGTTTATCCATTTTAAAACAATAAAAAAATTATTTTTAAAAAAGAAAGAAATGACCCCCAACAGGCCCATCTCATAATGTTTTGGAATAGCAAATTAGCCCCTTCCAAATTACAGTATTATTCTGACTTATTTTCACATCTGGATCTCACTTTTCCTGTCCACATTAGAAGACATGGGGCATTTATAACCTTACCACATAGCCTAGATTTCTTATACATATTTATATGTACATACATGCAGCCAGAAAAATATATTCAGATATAATGATGTGGGATGTTCCATATTAGTACATTTCATATGTATAAAAAAGTCAGTTGAAGCAAATTTGCCAGAAAGACATAACTCTTTGCCTTCTAATTTTCTTATCCAGTGCCTCTATCTGACTGTCACAGCTCTGAAGATGCTGTTCCTAGGGGTTACAAAACACCACAAGGAAAACAAATCTGCTTTGTTGCTACTGTTCGGCTGGCCACCCCTCAGTTTTTAAAGGCGAGTTTGTCTGTCTTAGAATCTTACCAATAATGGTAGTGGTCCTACTGATATCTAGGATGGTGCATGCCTTGGAAATGATTGAGAAGAAATACTCCAGAGAATTTCTAATGAGAGAATTAGCTCAGCACATCATAAAGCAGCCTGAAAGATGTGGCAACATTTTGAAAATTATGTTAATGTTACTGGCTAGGAATTGTGGAAGTTATAGGACCAGCCTCCTTACAGAAACCAAACCAGGGAAGGCTGATATTTTATATACCCTCTACTCCTGAATGGAAATAAGTATAAATATGGAAAGTGTTAAAAAAAAATCAAGTTATTATCTGCAGATACTATTTCCAATCAAATTGTGAACATTGTTTGGATTTTTCTCTTGGAGATTAGTTTCTTCTTACATATGTCACTGCAATTAATTAAGTCTTTTGTCCAGTATTTTTTTTGCATGTAAAGGCAAAACCAGAAATTAGTTTGACTATGATCAAGTCTGCAAAAAAAAAAAAATGTTATTTTTTTTTAATGCAAAACATTAATTAGGCCAAAGCACAGGATCTAATTATTAAGGAATAAGACTTCTATTGGAGAATAATTTTTATTTGGTCATAATGTATAGTAAGACATTTTTCATGCATTCAGACAACTCTTTTAATTTTAGCTGAGTTAAGTTGTATAATGTATACCATAAAAGAAAAGGGATTGTGTCAGCATTTATTTTTTAATCTATAGTGTCTGTTAAATTGGTGTGTGTGTGTAAATGCTTCAGTTAAGCATATCTGGCATGCTACAAACAAAATCCGAACCTAGAATATCATCTGGGTCATAATGGAATTTCCTCTTCTTTTGTTCCTCTTGAGTCTTTATTGCCAGCAACATCTAACATATAACATATAACAATGACCCATATAGTCTTCTTTTCAAAAATCATAAAGCATCATAATAATCTCCCCAAATAAACATATTTTAAAATTAATAAACCAGATAGAGTAACTAGAATTTTTAAAGTATATATATATATAGTTGGGTTTTTTTATCATTTTATTTTCATTCTTTCCTACGCTTTAGGAATAGATGGAATGGGGGGAAAGGCACTACTGCCACTTAACAGAATTTAATTCTAATGTAGGAAATGTGCATAGTTGAAGAATCTTTAGAGGAATTCACTTCAAGACACAGTTTGGAATGGAAATTTCTATTTCTGGATCACAGGTTAGTATAAACAGTGCCCCCTCCCCTGATTATTGTTGTTGACATGAATTAAGTTTTATAAAATAGTGCTTTGTTTCTTCTATAAATAATTGTATAATAGCATATGTTATTAAAATCATCACTAAATCAAACATTTGTTAGTCAACATTAAGTAATTTTTGCAACTACATGATATATATTGAATGAGCTATTTGTATGTGTTGATATAAAGTGGAATATATATTGTAAGAAAATACAAAATAAACCAATGTGGTTGCATTAGACCAGTGGTTCTCAACCTTCCTAATGCTGTGACCCTTTAATACAGTTCCTCATGTTGTGGTGACCCCCAACCATAAAATTATTTGGGAACATGTATGGGAATATGTGTTTTCCGATGGTCTTAGGCGACCCCTGTGAAATGGTCATTCGACCCCCAAAGGGGTCCCAACCCCCAGGTTGAGAACCACTGCTTTAAACTAAATAAAAGGGGTTTTATTGGGACGAGGAGTCGGCTTCATACTTTGGGGAAGCCTAGGTCAGAACAAATTTATTATATGACTTCTTTTATTAGTTTTATTGTTTTTATACAGGGTTTTATATTCTGTAAACTGCCTTGAGTCACCACGTGCAAATAGGCGGCAATATAAATTCCCTAAATAAATAAATGGCCTAGAGATTAAAACATGTGAAGAATGTCTGCAGGATTTGGGTTTGGCTAGTCTAAAGAAAAAAAGAATTAGGGGTGACATGATAGCAGTATTCCAGTATTCCTTGACCAGGGAAATGAGGCGGGGTATAAATCAAATAAAAATAAATAAATAAATAAATAAATATGAGGGGCTGCCACAAAGAAGAAGGCGTAAAATTATTCTCCAAAGCACCAGAGCTCAGGACAAGAAACAATATTTGGAAACTAATTAAAGAGAGAAGCAACCTGGAATTAAGGAGAAACTTCCTAACAGTGAGAACAAATAACCAGTGGAACAGCTTGCCTCCAGAAATTGTGGGCGTTCCATCACTGGAGGTTTTTAAGAAAGGTCCCTTCCAGCTCATTCTATTCTATTCTATTTATTGAAAGATCCATCTAGGTACAGCAGAAACAAAGTCAGTTCTGGGATTTTCCCATGAAAACCCACATAAGTAAAACCCCTTTTCCAGGGGTGGGTTTCTACCTAACGGTTCGCACCTATTCACTAGAACCGTTTGTTAACTTCTAAGCAATTTGGAGAACCAGTTTTTAGAAGTAATCTCCTTATTTTCCCCCATTTTAACAGAGAAAATCCTGCAAAGTAGGCAGGAAGTAAGCATAATCTTTATTGCCTTGCAGTATGCCCAGACATACTGTCTCCATCTGCCAGCTCCATAGTTTCAGATTCTATTTCCCCCTCCCAGCAGCTTGGCTGCTCTTAAAGGGGAAAAGTTGTTTAAAGCTTTTTACACTACTCTGTGGGGAGGAAATAACCCCCCCCCCCTTGGAATTCTTTGAAGAAAAAATTGAATAATGAAGCAGCTGCCAGAAAGCAAATTTTAATGACAAGGGTAGAAAGATTGACATTCAAACGTGAGTTTACATACCCTTTCTGAGTTTTGGTCTAAAATCCCCCTCTTTCTCTAGCATCCTGTAGTAATTTTAGTTTGATTCTTGGTTTTTTCCCTTTTCATATAAACTTAGTCACAGTCCTGTTTAATTCTTCGAAGAATTTCTTTTCCAGTTGTATGGGAACTGTTTGGAACAG
>JANHGC010001604.1:78476-91118 GCA_027560395.1 Boaedon fuliginosus
CCTCCCAGAGTCAAAGCTGGAATTTCAACCGGACTACGTGGAGGCAGTACATACAGCCACTCGGTCTTGTCAGGGTTGAGTCTGAGTATGTACTGCCATAATAGAACTGTACAACTAGTAATTTTTTTCATATCTTTTACTCAGTACTGACTTGTGGCAAGTACCTGGACAAATCCCTGCAATTTTCTTGTCAACATTTCCAGAAGTGGTTTGTCATTACCCTCTTCTTCCTAGGATTGAGAAAAAGTGCCTGGCCCATAGGATTTCATGCCTAAGGGAGGACCAAAACTCACAGGCTCTTCGTTTCTACAGTTATGGTCCACGTCATGGTCTTTGTCACATGATGAATGGATCTGGGAAGGCAGGGCTGAGATGGTTGTCTCAGTCATGTTTTAGCCAAAAAAAAAAAAAAATTTAAGTTGAGATTCATGCTTGGGCAGAATAATATATCCAGGCAAGATGTAAACTCGAACAGAAGAAAATCAAGACCATCAAAGATTAGATTCATAATGATGAAGCACAAGGCCCAGGATAGCTTCAAGTAAAACTGCTACAGAGTCACCCAGTGCAAATATTGCTTAGCAACAGGCTTATCTAGAAAATCTAGGTTTATGTAGAAAACATGGGCTTCATAGGATGGATTATTCAGGATATAGTAATATATATGGTAAATGTCTGGAGAAAATAGCTCACTCCTACTGATACATCCACAACAACTCTTCTTTATTTTGAAGATGTTTTTCCTTAATTTTCTTTTTATTGCCCAAATCCTCAATTTGTAATTTAAATACTATTCCATAGTTTCCAATTCTTCTACCTCTGAATGTAAGAACCAGCTGTCATCTTATTAGCAACAAAACAAAAGTATCATAACATTAAATCGGTTTCTGACTTCACAACCTTGCTGTCATCCCTGCTTAGCTTCTGTCATGCTGGGACACCTACCGAAAGGATTTTAGATATGCAGACTCTTCATAAAGGGTAGAAATGAATAGGGCTGTTGCTTAATGCTTCGTATTTTTATCTGTTGCTCCTAACAGATAATCAATACAATTTAGATTTTGCTGTATGGAGTTTTTACTGAAAATTGCAAGACTGTTTTCTTTTCATAGGTATTTTCAAAAAATACAATCTTGCCAAGGTTTGGAAGCACAAACTTCCAGCAACGGTACACCAGTGGTGCTTATGAGACAACCAGGATTGCACCCAGGATTCTCCGGAGTACCACCATCTCAACCCTCATCTTTGCAATCTATGCATCAACATGTTCCACAGCAATGCTACCTTCAGGTGGGCTGGAACAAATATATTTTAATGTAAATCTGACTTGAATGTCCTTTTAGCTGGAGGGGCAACAAAAAGCTCTTTTAAGAAAAAGTGTTTCTTCATTGTTCTTTATAAAGCAATGAAGGGGATTTCTTTCTCAGTTGCTAAAATTTGAGCTTGGCCATTAGCAATAGCAGGGATTGGGTGGCCTGTAAATTTAACTAATTAATTAATTAATTAAATACCGCTTCACAGTGCTTTATAGCCTTCTCTAAGCAGTTTACACTTGTTGCCCCCAACAATCTGGGTTCTCATCTTACCGACCTCAGAAGGGTGGAAGGCTGAATCAACCTTAAGCCTGGTGAGATACAATCAGCAGTCAGCAGAATTAGCCTGCAATACTGCATTCTAACCACCATGCCACAAAAGCTCTAGTTAGTTACTGATTAGTTACTGACTTAGTTACTGACACCAGATTAGTTTCTGACATCAACGTCTGCCAATACACAGATATTTATAGGGGCATGTTGCTACTGTATAGGAAGTTCTCAACTTACAACAGTTCATTTAGTGACTGTTCAAAGTTACAACAGCACTGAAAAAAGTGATTTATGATTGTTTTTCACACTTAAGACCATTGCAGCATTCCCATGGTCACAAGATCAAAATTCAGACGCTTGGCAACTGACTCATTTATGACAGTTGCTGTGTGCCAGGGTCATGTGACCCCCTTTTGTGAGCTTCTGACAAGCGAAGTCAATCGGGAAGCCATATCCACTTAATCGTATTATTAACTTAACAACTGCAGTGATTCACTTAACAGCTGTGGGAAGAAAGGTTATAAAATGGGGCAAAATTCACTTAATAAATGTTTCACTTAGCAGCATAAATTTTGGGCTCAATCATGACATAAGGCAAGGACTACCTGTATATGCAGAGAAAGCATCCTATCTTTTAAAAATAATTCATATAGAAGACTTATTGCATATACCAATTCTTGAGTTATATTATATATCTATTTTAAACCATATTGAACCCAAAGTTTTATTTATATTCATTGTCATTTGATTTGATATTATGCTTGACAGCATTTAGGACCTTTCTTCACCTACTGCACATCATTTTTTAGTAAGGTACAAATGGAGGTTTTTTTATTGCATCAACACAATCTCATTTAAATTAGTCTTTTATATTAATCTTTAAACTATGTCCATCTATAATATATTCCAATTGCTACATTGTGATCTTTGCATTCAGAAAGATTCTTTCTTTGTTCAGGATATTACTACAGGTGCTGATTCTATTGTAATCAAAATATTTATCTTCAGATGAAGTAAGGGACATGTAGAAAAATTCCTAGCCAGTGCCTGCACTATGATATTCATAATGACTGCCAGCCAAAATCCTCAATATATTGCAGTAACTTTGAATAATATTAAAACTTTCTAAAAGTTAAGTATTGTTTCACCAAAATGTTAGCCAATAGTTCAGATAATTCTGCATTTGTATGCAGTTTAAATGATAAAGGAACTCAACCGTCTCATAAATAAATTCTCATCAATCAAGGGAACTCTCATCTAAGCAAAGTTTTCTTATCAAACAAAAATGAACCGAGATTAGAAATCTAACTTTGTTAAGAATAATCCATACACTTACTATCTATATTCTCTAATACCATCTTTCTGCTAAAGCTGTCTAATTTTGTAATCTATCATACAAGAAGGATTTTTTAAATAAAATAACAGTACTATGTCTACAAAAATGTTACTAATCCAAAGGACATCTGCAAAGGCCCTTTGAGCAAAACTATTAAGAATGTAATTCACAAATTTCCTTTTTCTATATTTCTATGTATATAGCTTTTTGCTATGTTTATAGGAGACATAGGAGTTGTTTTCCATTCTAATTGATTGATGCAAGGATTAAAAAAACCCTCTTGGGTAACTTATTCTAATTAAAGTTTTTCTTTTAATATGTGTTTTATTTTCTGAGTTCTTGCTGCTTTAAACTGTCTCTCCTTTATATTTAAAGATTTCAGCTGATTTAAAAGTTTCATTTTAAAGTACATTTACTTACAGTTATTCTACTAATAGTTCAAAATTTTAGCATGAGAGCAAAAAGAAGAGCATTCTCTGTTAGACATAATTCAAATGTTTCTAAACATAGGAGGAAGCTAACTGTAAATTACAGTTTCAGTACTGTATGTGTAGCTATAGTAAAATTTGGTCATATTTTATGCAAACATCAATATGTTTATTTTTCATATTTTTTAACCACCTACCTCCCTCAGTTTGCTTTCTGGAACAAACTGTTTTAATGTGATTATTGTGCAGGAAAATGGGCAGTGTACGTGAGGTTATTATTTCTAAATCTGACTTTAGCACATTGTCTGTCAAGTGCACTTCCTTTTGTTTTATGCATCATAATAACTTCCTTGTTCCTTTTGTTTTTTCCTTTTGCTACATGGGAACTCCCAGAATGATGACTTGACTTTGTTTTTGATATTATAGCCAGTAAGCTGGTACTTAAAATAAGTCATTTTTTTCGTGGTGAACTTAAAGTAGAAGATGATATAAACCCACTTTATCAGTAATAAAGTCTATTAATAGATGCTATCAATCACTGAGCATAAAACGCATTTAGTTTTTATAACAAGTTTGAATATGTGATATAGGTAGTAAGGCCCAAGAACTCAGTTGGACTGATTTTCCAAATGTGCATGCATTTGAAAATGCAGTTAAACTGAAATATTGATGACAAACAAGATCATTGTAGAAAGATTGGAGTTGTTGCAAAATATAATAGAAAACTATGTCTGATACAAAATAGAATTTAAGAGAGAATCCTTAATGACATTGGTTAACAAAAGTCATATTCCCTGTTTACTGTCCAAGCCATTGATTAAATCAAAGAATTCCAGTTTAATTAAGCCTTTGGTCTATAATTGTATCAAATCTGGATAGTATAGTCAAATAGGTAAAAATCACATATTTTTCAATAAGAACTGAATTCATTATTTTTGACTTCTTGAACCATTTTTAACTACATTACCTTTTGTTTCTTATATATAGGTACAGCCGGCAGACTCTTTGCATAGGGAGCAAACAGATTCTCTGCCTGCGACTCCCTATTCTCTACAAGAAGGAGATATCGAGTACCACCACATGCCAATGAAGCACCAACCTGCTGCCAGACGTACCATGAGTTTATCTGAAAATTTAAATGGGCAACATCGGCAGTAGATTCTGTCTTCTCTGTCAATGGACACTTAACTTTATTAGTGGGAGGGGAATGTTTGTGTTATAAAGACTACTAGGACCTTGGTAAAATGGAAAGGGAACATTTTGCAGGTATTTGCACTGTTTTGTGGTTATGCTATGAAATAATAAGACTGCAGTGTTTTGGATTCCATTTACAAAGAGTGTTTCACAGTTAACGTGGGAGCATGAATGTAGCACCTGTTTGCAACATCTGAATGGAACTGTGTCTTTTCCTAGGAAAGATGTACCTAATTTAAGGTTTTTCATACTGTTGCTACATATATTCTGAACACATTGATAGAGGGAGACTAGATGCTGCACAGCAATAATGACCACTAATACTGATATGTACCAGTATATGGTGCACTAACTGGTACATTTTTCCTAGAAAACTCAGTTGAATAGTTTGATCAGAAAGTGTTCTGACCTCTCTACAAAAATCAAGAAGTGGGAAAAACACTTGGCTTTCATTATTTCATTTAAAATGAAAACCATTGGTTAGAAAAATATATTCAGATTTTATTTTTTATTTTAGCTAATTGTTAATTGTTTTGCACAACTGCACAACGAGCATAACTTGGCACTTTGAATTAGGAAAATTCCTGTTTCAGAAGCCAAATAAGCAGTGAGATACCGTAGATCATGCTGTCATTTCTTTAGAACAATCAACACATCTTTAGTCTGTACCCTTTGGACTCATAAATTGCAAGTATTAAACTTGTTATCGTCACCCCACCCAATGTTTCTCCTGTCAAGAAATTACAATGGACAGCTTCCTATTCATTTAGTATAGTATAAACAGTTAATCTAAGCACAATCATGCAGCTATTTATTCCAACATAAAATCACGCTTTCCAAACTCTTTATTTTTTTTCTCATAATGGAAGAGTTTCTTCGCTAGTCACAGAATAAAGATCTGAAGAATATGCACTGTGTCACAGCCCGTTAAGTGGAAAAATGCTGCAACTCTATTACATATCTAGTTCATGATTATATTTAAGGTGGAATTTTCCTTAAAGCGTTGCACTTTGTATGCTTTACATTAATGTTTCTAAGAGATATTTTATGTCATTATAGAATAAGTAGTATAAAAACTGTTGTTAAAAAAACCAAAACCCCAACCAATTTCTATATAAAATAAAAGTATATGAGAATATGTGGAGATTATTTTATGTATGGAAGATGAACTGCTCTTAGTTTTTTTGTAATAATTTTTATTAGAGTTTGCAAATACAAGGACTAATACAAACTGAGAAAAATATATTAAAGTAGAAAGAGAAATATATAGAGAGAGAAAATAAAATAAAAAGGAACAAAAAACAAACGCATATAAAAGATGACTCCCCCTTCCTCCAGATACTATAAATAACTTCAGTAACTTAACTTCAGTAAAAAAAAGTCTCCTTTCCATTTCTCATCCCTTAACAATAATCATATTATAAAAGCCCATCATTCAGTTCTAATCAGCAAAAGTCTATTAAAAGCTATCAGAAATAATAATATATTTATATTTTAATTTTAATAAATCTACTTTATCTAAAATGAATTTATTACTTTATCTAAGATGAATTCGTTTTGAAATTCTTGTTTTGAAACTTTTTTGTGGGTGAGAATTTAGATACAGCAAGGCAACTTTAGAGTTATAGATTTAATACACCTGTCTACAGTATGCTCTTGATAAGACATTGCTCTGATCAGAAACATAAGATTGCCAAACCAGCCTGTGATTTGTTGTAACTTGGCCATTGCTTATGGCCTTGATGGCAAACCTGTGGCATGCAGAGCCCTCTCTCTGAGCATGCGAGCCATCACCCCAACTCAACTCCGCCACGTGCCTCCCACCACTGGCCAGCTGGTCTTTGGGTCTCTGCCATGCATATGCGGGGATGGGGTGCGCATGGGGGTCACATGCACACACACAGGGATCACACGCATGTTGCATTTTGGGGATGCATGCGGGCTTTGGGCACTTGGTGCCGGAAAGGTTAGCCATCACCAGCCTATGGCTTCCATCTTTTCTGATTTCCTTTTCTCAGTCGTGTCCCTTGAGAGCAGCATTCAAAATATTGTATTCAGCAAGGTTAGTAAGTTAACTATTCAGTATTAATACAACATATACAGTATGTAGTGAATGCAGAGGCTCATTTACCAAATAGTGACTTATTAAGGCATCTAGGAAATATTCCTCTTTAGCTTCCTCCCCCTATACAATCAGGATAATTATTCTACACTTCTACAGTTATACATATTCAATGCCATTTAAACATCTGACATTTAAAGGTCGATAAGATAACATAAGTTGACCTTAGTTAACAACTTGTTCAGCAACCATTCAAAGTTGCAGTGGCACTGAATGAGTGATACTTATAACTAGCCTTCAAAGTTCCAGCCTCCCTGGTCATGTGACTGTGATCTTAGCACTTGACTTGCACTTACGCTAGTTGCAGCATTCCGTCACATGAGCGCCATAATGCAGCTTTCCTTGTGGGCTTCTCACAAGGAAAGTAATTGGGGAAGCCGGCAGAGAAAGGTGGAAGTTGGTCCTGCTTGTTTTTCTCTTTGCAGTGCTTCTGCTACAATATCCTCTCTCCAGACCCATGCACTTTTACAGCACTGCAGGACCGCCTCCCCAAATTGCATGCACTCGTGTGGTGCCAAAGCACCCCCTGACTCATTTTGGAGTACTCATCCACCCTCTGACCACTCAGGACTTGCAACTTCCAGCCGGCTTCCCTGTTGACTTTGCTTAAGGGAAGCCAGCAGGAATTTGCAAATCATAATCTCATGAGGTCCTTGCTTAATGATTCATGATTTTTGGTTAACAATGGAAACAGGGATTGTCAGGATTGCTCTCACTAAGCGATGTGGTTATATACTATCATGCTTTATGACTGCAATGATTAGCAACAGAAATTCTGATCCCAATTATCATTGTTAAGTGAAGACTTGTTTTAGTTGCGAAGTCGTGTCCGACCCATCGTAACCCCATTGGCAACATTCCTCCAGGCCTTCCTGTCCTCCACCATCCCGATGTCCATTTAAGCTCGCACTCACTGCTTCAGTGACTCCATCCAGCCACTTCATTCTTTGTTGTTCCATTCTTCTTTTGCCCTCAATCTTTCCCAGCATTAGGTTCTTCTCCAGTGAGTCCTTGCTTCTCATTTGGTGGCCAAAGTATTTAAGTTTCATCTTCAGGATCTGGTCTTTTAAAGAGCAGTCAGGGTTGATCTCCTCTAGGACTGATAACCTTGCAGTCCAAGGGATTTACAAGAGTCTTCGCCAGCACTATAGATCAAAAGCCTCAATTCTTTGACACCCAGCCTTTCTTATGTTTCAACTTTCACAGCCATACATTGCAACTGGGAAAACCATAGCCTTGACTATACACATTTTTGTTGGCAGGGTGATGTCTCTGCTTTTTAGTATGCTGCCATAGCTTTCCTCCCCAAGAGCAAGTATCTTTTAATTTCTTGGCTGCTGTCCCCATCTGCTGTGATCTTGAAGTCCAGGAAAATAAAATCTGTCACTACCTCCATTTCTTCCCCATCTACTGTATTTGACAGGAATTGAGAGGGCCAGAGGCCATGATCTTAGTTTTCTTAATATTGAGTTTCAAACCAACTTTTGCAGTCTTCTCCTTCACCCGCATTAAGACGCTCTTTAGTTCCTCTTCACTTTCTGCCATTAGAGTGGTATTATCTGCATATCTGAGGTTGTTGATATTTCTCCATGCAATCCAATTTGTGATTCATCTAGCCTCGCCTTTCTCATGATATGCTCTGCATATAAGTTAAATAGACAAGGCGATAGTATATAGCCTTGCCGAACTCCTTTCTCAATTTTGAACCAATCACAGTGATTCCGTGTCCAGTTCTCACTTGCTTCTTGACTCGCATATAGGTTTCTCAAGAGACAAATAAGATGGTCTGGTACTCCCATCTCTTTAAGAACTTGCCACAATTTATTTTTATTTATTTATTTTATTTGATTCATACCCCACCTCTCTTCCCCGATCAAGGGGAACTCGAGGTGTCTTACAAGAATTAAAATACAATACAATCAAACATATTTAAAACAATTTTATAATAATAAAATAAAAATAAAATAAACAAAATCACTCAGTCAAAATATGTTGTCTCCACACAATCAAAGGCTTTAGCATAGTCAATGAAGCAGAAGTTGATGTTTTTCTGGAACTCCCTAGCTTTGTCCATGGTCTCCATGTATGTTGGCAATTTGATCTCAGGTTCCTCTGCCTCTTTGAAATCCTGCCTGTACTTCTGGAAGTTCTCAGTCCACATACTGCTGGAGCCGAGCTTGTAGGATTTTGAACATAACCTTGCTAGCATGTGAAATGAATGCAATGGTGTGGTAGTTTGAACATTCTTTGGCATTGCCCTTCTTTGAAATTGGAATGTAAACTGACCTTTTCCAATATTATGGCTACTGTTGAGTTTTCCAAATTTGCCGGCATATTGAGTGTAGCACTTTTCAGCTGAAATACTGTCACCTCCACTAGCTTTGTTGTTGCTCAGGCTTCCTAAGGCCCATTTGACTTCACATTCCAGAATGTCTGGCTCCAGGTCAGTGACCAACCCATCGTGGTTATCAAGGATGTTAAGCTCATTCGTATATAGTTCTTTGGTATCATTTTGCCACCTCTTCTTAATCTCTTCTGTCTCTATTAGGTCCCTGCCATTTTGGTCCTTTATCATGCCCTTCTTTGCATGATAAACATTCCCTTCATATCTCCAATTTTCTTGAAAAGATCTCTGGTCCTCCCTATTCTGTTGTTTTCTTCTATTTGTTTGCACTGTTAATTTAAGAAGGCATTGTTATATCTTCTAGTTATTTTCTTGAATTCTGCATTTAATTGGGTGTATCTTTCTCTTTCTCCTTTGCCTTTCACTTCCCTTGTGTCCTTAGCTATTTGTAAAGCTTCCTCAGGCAGCCATATTGCTTTCTTACATTTCTTTTTCTTTGGGATAGTTTTAGTTGCTACCTCTCATACAGTGTTGTGAATCTCCATCCATAATTCTTCAGGCACCCTGTCCATCCAATCTAATTCCTTACATCTATTTCTCACCTCTACTGTATATTCATCAGGGATATGATTTAGTTCATATCTGAGTGGCCTAGTGCTTTCCCCTACTTTCTTCAATTTAAGCCTAAATTTTGCAACGAGAAGCTCATGATCTGAGCTACAGTCAGCGCCTGATCTTGTTTTTACTGACTGTATAGAGCTTCTCCGTTTTTCGCTGCAGAGCATGTAGTCAATCTGATTTCTTTGTTGACCATCTGGTGTTCATGTGTAGAGTCATCTCTTGGGTTGTTGGAAAAGAGTGTTTGCTATGACCATTGTATTCCCTTGACAAAATTCTACCAGCCTGCGCCCTGCTTTATTTTGTACTCCAAGGCCAAACTTGCCTGTTATTCCGGTATCTTTTGGCTTCCTACTTTAGCATTCCAATCCCCCGTGATGATAAGGACATTTTTTCGTGTTAATTCTGGAAGGTGTTGTAGGGCTTCATCCTCTTCAGCACCAGTGGTTAGGGCATAGACTTGGACTACTGTGATATTGTGATTATCAATAATCACAGTATTATCAGTAATAATACTGTGATTATCAATATGTCCAAACTAATTGACTGTTACAGTGTTAACTTTTTTCAAGACCATTCTGGTATTATTTATCTTATTTTTTGCAATGCAATAAGAGGAATAAGGAATGTTTTAACAATTTTATGTCAGCTTGAGTAACATCATAATGTCTGCTAGAGTAGGGCAGAACATTTGCTGAATTTACATATGTGCAATGAAATTCTTGGAACTCCCCAGGCAACCACCTGAGTAACATTTACAGCAGGGTATCCAACACTGGCCACTTTAAAATCTGTGGACTTCAACTCATAATTCTCTGCTGGCTCGGGAATTCTGGGAGTTGAAGTACACAAGGCTTAAAGTTGCCAAGGCTAGTAAGTGAAATCCAGTTTATTATGTTAGAATGAATATTTTATGTATGTGTTTTGGAGTTCACAGTTTGAATAGTTTAAATAAAATAAACCTATTTTCAGAAATACAATATTTCTGTGTATTCAGAATTCTTTTTTATCTGCAAAGGTTTTTTCATGGCTGCCTACATTCTAATAAATATATTGAAGATTTCAAGAGTATATTTTAAGTCTTAGAACTATATTTAGATTTATTTGTTCATTTAGCAGACATATTTTCAGAAGATCTTATTCACAGTTATCTCATATAACATCATTAGTAACTAAAGTATAACTCAAAGTAGTTTCTTGCCCTACTTTAGGTGTTAATAATGTGTTATCTAATTTTTGCAATAAGAATACAGAGATACAATTATTTGAACTTTCATTTTAAAACATACTTTATCTCTCCAATGATTACACATTAATTTAGCAGAATGTTGCCACTCTGCATTAATTTTTTTTAATTACAGAAAACAACAACAAACAGCTCTATGCTTCATTTGAGGTATTTATTTTGAGATAATTTTAGACAGATTTACTTCAGAATAAATTCCTTGAAATAAGAGCATCTTCAGAGCAAAGACATTCAGGCTATCTGTATTTATTTCTTTATAAAAAAATTACCATTTTTTTCTTTGATTGATGTAGAGTATGAAATCTATGAGAAACAAATTGTTTTCTTTTGAGAAGTGGCACAAACCCTATATTTTAAGGCTAGCTTTATTAGTTTACAACTAGGGATTGCAAAAATTTGAAGCACTTTTTAATTTAAGTATCCCAGGAAATTGTTTTTGACATGGGATTGTCCATTAATTAGCCAAAAGGCATTGCTGCACTTGTCTCAAGGGCATTCTGACTTGTGGGCACTTCATGTTGCCTCAGGCTTCTAATTCTTTGCATCTTTCCCATCATAACCCACACTTGATTTCTGGAGAAGCACTCAATTATTTTTGCTTCCATAAATGCGACTCATTTAAGCTGCAATCCTATATACAAATATTTGAAAATAAATCCTCTTAAAAGTCAAGGAGTTAGACAGCATTCTCCTAGTAAACTGATTTCATACTTTTCAAAAACAAACGTATATGACTGAGTTAATAGCACATGGAATAGTCTGACTTGAATTCCTGCTTTCTGAGAAGCTAATAGTGAGATAAACTTTTGGATTTCAATTGTACCAAGTGAAGATCTCTGAAATTAGATGAAAATTTGCAGATAATTGTGAAGAAGTTCTGTTTATAATCCCTCTCAAACATTGAAAGACTGCATTAGTGGCACACTAGAATGTCGTTTTATTTCTGGATTACATTCTTTTCTTTTCCTTCTACATATTTCATACAATATATACTAAGTAATGGAAATGATTATTAAACTTTTAAAAGGACTTGCTAAAACTGGTCCTAATTATTTGAACTTTTAAGCTATAGATTGATGAGCCATTTAAAAAATATTTATTTGGTTTGCCACTTTTTATTTCAGTATTACTTTTCTAAGAGCAATAACAACTTAACATGACATGGTACAGAAGAAGAGGTATGATGAATCAGGCCTATCCATTTTTTTTTATTTCTACAGTGAACATATAAGAAAGGAACTTGTTTTCAAAGCAGTAGACTTGTTGGGAAGAAATATGGAGAAAGAACACAGACTGTGGAAGATATTCAGAACTCAGTAAATTGGCCAGGAAGAAACATGGACTCGGAAATAACAGAGTCAACTTCATATACCATCCTCAATCCCATGCTTGTATATACTGTAGTAGCAGAGAACTCACTGAGTGGATAAGTGACAAATGGGTCTTTTTTAAGGGGCTTGAAAGATAATGTGAAATGGATTTATTATGGATTTCTTACATTTAATTACAGAATGATCTTATGTGATTTTTTGGGGGAAAGATACATTGGTTTTGGAGATTAGACTAAATGTATTTATTCAATCAGCAATTTACCGTATATACTTGAGTATAAACCGAGTTTTTCAGCCCCCAAAATAAGCTGAAAAAGTCACCCTCGGTTTATATTCGGGTCAGAGCAAAAAAGTTTTTTATTTTTTTTTACATTTTGAGCCCTCCCACCCAACTCTAGGGTATATTTACCTATATTCGCTCTATTTTCAGCATCGGG
>JANHGC010001604.1:102773-115063 GCA_027560395.1 Boaedon fuliginosus
TCCCAGTCCATTCTTCACCTGGGAGCCTTAATCAATTCCTCCTCCTTTCAGGTCTCCCTCTCTCCAGAGCGCAGGACCCAGATTCTCCCCTTGTTGGAGCAAGCCCTGCAAACCCGGAGACCCGAAATCTTGTTTCTCTCTCATCTCCTAGGGATGCTCATATCCTGCATTGGCATTGTCCCATGGGCCAGATTCCGGTCCAAAACCCTTCAGGTTCTTCTAATTCCATTTCAGGAGTTGGTTGCCTCTCACAGGAAAAAGGCTGTTAAACTGAACGCCCCCACCAGGGAGGACCTTCAGTGGTGGCTGCGTCCCCAAACCCTCTCCACCCCTTCTCCCATTCAGAGGGAGACTCAGCTACATCTTCACACGGACGCGAGTCTTTCGGGGTGGGGGGCGACACTCAGGGAACACATTGCCCAAGGGTCTTGGTCCCTGTCAGAAAATCGCCACCACATCAACTGCCTGGAGCTGCAGACGGTCCTCTTGGCGTTTCAGCACCTGGAACCCCTAGTGTCTGGTTCACATGTTCTTGTCTTCCCGGACAATGTCTGTACAAAGGCGTTTATCAACCGCAAGGGGGGACACGATCCCGATCTCTGCAGGCCCTGTCCCGTCAACTTTTCCTCTGGGTGGAGACCCACCTGTCATCTCTGTCGGCGGAGTACATCCTGGGGCTGGAGATCGTAGTGGCGGACTGGCTCAGCCGAACCAGTCTGGACAGCGGGGAGTGGAGACTCCATCCCAAGGTGTTTCGGGAACTGAATCTCCAATTCAGTCCCATGGCAATGGATCTCTTCGCTTGCCACACCTCGACCCATCTCCCAAGGTTCTTCAGTCGCTTCCCTTGCCATCGGGCAGTGGGGATGAACACCCTCTACCAGCCCTGGCCTCCTCTTCTCCTCTATGCTTCCCCCCCCCAACCTTCTTCCAAAGGTCCTAGAAAAGATAAGGGCCGAAAGAGCAGAAGTCTTACTGATTGCCCTTTTCTGGCCCTGGCGCCCATGGTTTATCAGTCTTCACGACCTTGCCGTCCTTCCCCCTCTTCATCTTCCTCTCAGGGATGATCGTCTGTCCCAGGGCCCAATTCTTCATCCCAACCTGCCCTGGCCGCATTTAAGTGCCTGGAGGTTGAGCGGTGCCTCCTCTCATCCCGGGGTTACTCCACCCCAGTCATAGATACAATCATGGCTGGGAGAAGGGCTTCCACCAACCAGATGTATAATTCCACTTGGTTGTCTCTTGAACATTGGTGCCAGGGTAGGAATCTTTCCCCGGAATCCATCAAGACAGGCAATCTCTTAGGTTTCCTACAATCCGGCCTTCAGCTAGGTCTTAGTACTTCGACTCTTAAACGGCAAGTCTTGGCCATTTCAGAGGTCCTGGGTTTCCCCAAGGGCCCCAAGCTGTCCTCTCATCCTCACGTGAGGAAATTTCTTCAGGAAGAAGAAATCTTAACTCCCTCCCCCAATCCCTAGGGCCCCTTCTTGGGACTTGGTCTTGGTCTTTCAGTCTCTTTGGCCCCTTTCGATCCTATGCTTTCTTGCCTGCTCCGGGAACTAACTCTTAAGATGGTTTTTCTTCTAGCCATTGTCTCTGCACGCAGAGTTTCCAAGCTGGTGGCCAGCCTTCTCTCCGTTCTACCTGATCGGGCAATACTGCGCACCGATCCCTCTTTCATTCCAAAGGTTAACTCGGTTTTTCACAGAGAGGCGGAAGTTATCCTACCTTCTTTCTATCCCAACCCCACTTCTCACCAGGAGAAACTGTGGCATACCCTGGACACTCGTAGAGCCCTACTTTATTATTTAGATCGTATGGCCCCATTCTGTCGATCGGATTCTCTTCTGGTCCTCTTTCACTTTAAGAAAAAAGGCCAGCGGGCTTCCTCTTCCACCATCTCTCGCTGGCTTAGGGAAGCCATCGCGGAGGCCTATAAGGCTCAGGATCTTATTCCCCCCTTAGGGATAGTTGCTCACTCCACCAGAGCGGCATCTACCTCTGCAGCCTTTCGTTCTTTCCCATCCTTAGAACAGGCCTGCAGAGCAGCTACCTGGTCAGTTCCCCACACTTTCATTCGTCACTATAAAGTGGACTCCTATTCTTCTGGGGACCTGAGTTTTGGTAGATGGGTTCTTCAACGGGTAGCTTCTTCCGCTCGGTCAGCCCACCCGCGAAAGGCTAGGGTATTTCGCCCATCTTGCCACCGAAGCCAGCGTGTCTTTCCACGGGAGAATGGAGAGTTGGGTGCTCACCGTGAACTTCCATTCTCGGTGGAGACACGATGGCCTCGGTGCCCCACCCATTCGGCCTCGCATTCACGCTCTCTTCCTGGAACTCAGGTCTTCCTGTGTTCTCCTCCCCCCTTAGTCCTTCAGGGAGAGAGGGGGGGTATATTTCATTTCAAATGTCATATTGCATAGTTGTCTAATCACTCTCCTTAATCCTCAGAGTTGGGGGGGTATTTCCCAGTTTTCTGTTTTAGTGATTCCACGTTGTTCCAGTTTTTCGATGTTTCAAGTTGTTCAAAGTTTGATGTTCAGTTGGCTGTCCATGCTACATGCGGACTGGGACCTCGTGGGAAGCTCCACCCCCTTTTTGGTCTGTCATTGCAAAGGGGGCGGAGCCATCTTGCCACGAGGCCATCGTGTCTCCACCAAGAATGGAAGTTCACAGCGAGTACCCAACTCTCCATTTGCATTCCATTCAGTCATTCAGTAACATCCAAAGAGCCATAAATTGCACATGTGTGCTTCAGTTGCTTTGTATTTCAAGAAATGTTTTTCTGTTCCTTTAGAAATCATTTTTAAATATTTTAAATGTTCTTTAAAGTTTAAAAATAAGATTTTGAAAACTTACCACATTCTGTTTAGTGGTTTCTTCATGACTCTGGAGTACACGGATCCTGTGTTTGTAGCGCATGTGCTCAATCTGTTCCACAGAATGGTCTCCAAATTTCTAGGATAAGGAAAAGATGTTTTTCATTGTCAATTGAAATGTTGAATACTTCAAAATTCCAATTAAAATCACTGCCTACTACATTTGGCAATACCTCATATGAATCCCGTATTAGGTCCGCTATTTCTGTTATAGGACAAGGTTCCATATCATCACTGAAAAAGGCATGTTGGTTTCCAATTGGTGGCAAAGGGCTTTCCTCATTTTTAACATGATCTAGAAATCTAAAACAGAGATACGTTTAAATCTACTGCCAAATATGCAACATGATGCATATTTTTATTTCTCACTCCATGCTTGCACATTGAACTTGTTTTTTTTTTTCACTGTCTAAAAATTCTACTAAGCTTGTTGCATCTCTTTATACAATAGGACTTAGATTTCCTTAACAATGAAGGAGGGTTTTTTTCTAGCTGTGCAGAAAGAGTTTTAGAAGGAACAGTGTTTGGGGCTGAGAACAGTTCAACCCAGCAGTGAGTTTAATACATCCTATTAAACAATCATGTCTGTTGCTGTCTTGCTGAAGAAATCTATTAATGTTAATAAAGTAACAGATGAATTAAAGAGGCAGTTTAAACTACTAGGATGTCAACCTTAGATAAAAGTCAGAACATGGAGAGTACCTGCTGAGAATCATCAAAGCATGACCATCATCTTTGCTGCTACACAGTTCCACAGCATTGGCTTCAAGAACAGCTAAGCCCAATTGGAAAATGGCCTTTATCCCATCAAAGAAGAAACAGTCAACAACGTTAACAGCACTTTCAAGGGGCATGATACTAAGGAAAAGTGTTAAGAACCATGACAAAGAAACAGAAGCTAGTGTGGAGAGATCTTTAAAATGTTCTGCTAATTCAGGAAGTCTCTCTCTGATTAACTCTTCAAATACTGACTGGTCCACTTGAGCACCTGTAAAAATCACACCAAGCCAGGTTACTTGAAGTGGAAAGAATCTGTTACTTTAGTTTTATTTAAAATACAAATCACAATGTAAGACAATAAAAAATCTAGTTTATATAAAATCTAGTTTACCACTACCTGTACAAAACTGCTGCATGAATTTAAGCTTGGGACATCACTGAGTTCTCAAGCATTTTTTTTAGCCTATGACAGCCTTGGGGAGGGGGAGAGAACTATGGGATGTCAAGTACTGAAAGGGAGGGTATTCTGTAGAATTACCTTCATTTCAAACATCATTATAATTACCGGTAAGTAGTAGAATAACTTTTTAAAGATATCCACTGTGTAGTCAAGCTGCTCCAAAGAAAAAGGCCACAGAGATCTGTTTCACCCCTGTTCTGATTATTTTTTCAGAAAACCTTAAAAACTTGGCTGTTGTCCTAGGATTTTGAGTGGGGTATTTGTGGATATCTCCTGTTGGAGGGAGTGGATTTATCCAAATGTACAGAATTTTCTTGCTGTTTTTCTTCTTTTAACTTGATGTTACCCACCCAGAGTAATTTTGGAATTGTGGGACCTCTAAATCTCAGAAATAAATTTATCTCAGAAAGAACAATAAATAAATAAAAAAGATCACTGACGACAAACAGCTCAATAACAAAGAAAAAGAAAGAGAAGGTGGCTCACCTATTACCCGATGATTAAAATAATCTGGGAGCATCCTTTCACAAACAGATACAAGGAGCCAAAAAGCTTCTTCTTCTTTAGCATATAGCAGTAAAACTGAGGTCAATATATTCATGGACTGTTAGGAAGGAAGGGGGGTGGGGAATATAAGTGACTGATATTACACATCCTAATTACTGTATCATAATTAAATATTAAATCATTAAATACCCTGTATGTGTTGGTGTTTAGATCAAAGATACTGGTTTCCATAGAAAAAATACAAGTGTGACTAGGATAAAACTGAAGTTTGGGTATGTTTGTGGCATACTGGCAAAACCATGTTCTGACAGCAGAGAAACCTCTACGGGGCAGAGACAGGATTAGGAATGGTAAACTAACCCGCTCTATCATATTAAAAAGTAATAGTAGGCCTTAACTGAACAAGCAAGATGGGTAGTAGAGGTCAACAGACCCACAATTCTCAAGCAAAGAAAAGTCATTTGGAAGTTAATGTCCTAAGAAGTCTTTACCTGGCAATACCCAATTTTGGGGTTTCTGTGTGCATAAGCTGTTAAGACTCTTCTCAATGCAGCTATGCCTGTTTCACTTTGAAAGGCTGGATGCTCAGGTAGGGAGCGATGCAAGTCGCGCTCTATTTCCTCTGTCGCTATGCAGTACATACCCATGGATATTTCCACTAAATCTTCATAGTAACCGGGATGTGAATACAGATCAGACATAGCATCTGACCCAGGAATAAATGCAAAATGGATACTTTAGCAATACAAATGCACTGTTAAATAAATGTTTATTTGTTCACAAATGTGATTCTCTTGTTAATACCTATAAAAACTAAGTTTAACTCTAGCCCACATGCAACATACTGTGGGTATAAATAAATCGTCCTTATATCAGCAGCATATTGTAACAATCCTAATTTAAATATTAAAATCTCACAACTTACAAACCAATTATTTGGGCCAAGTATAACATCTCTGCAGTTTCTAGGGTATAATATAATATTTTGGTATTCAATCTTTAAACCAGTATTAAACCATATAAATTTATCTACTGTTATAGCAAATATAGAAGTAAACATATTTATTATGTTGCATAATAGAAATACCTCACATTTAAATGTTACATACTACTAAGTCGACAAAAAACCCCCAGCATTTTCTTTTGCTGATATGTAATCTCTTTAAACATTAGATTGTTAATTCCTTCTTCCTCTTGATCCTATTCTCCTAACCAGCACAGAAAAATGGACATCATCTTCTGCTCTCCCTTTCTTATACACTTTGGGGGCTAAGTGAAATTACTGAATTCTCACCTGAGAAAATAAGCCATAGTTTGCCTCGTAATGATTCTGGTATTCCCATAGCAACCAGTTTCCTAATTTTCTCTGTTCGAAACATACAAACAGTTCGGCCATACTCAGCAAAATGATCATCCCACAGCCTCTCTTTTATTTGCTCTCTAGACTAAAAGCAAAGGATATATATTAAATCTTTATTAGAAGCCACATTGTTGGGAAATAACTTCTCATTCTAAAAAGCAGTTTTATTTAATACAGAAGAAAATATGAAAAAAGGAAAGGGATTAAATCCTCTAATTTGACCAATGTATAAGGATATAATGGAATGATATGTAAAATTTGGCTGTCATTTAGAAAGAATGAAAGAAATCTCACTTTACATGAGACACAGCTGGCAAAAATCAATGAAACTGCTCCATTTCATTTTTTTCAATACAAACTTGACTGGGGGAAAACCAATTAATCTTACAACGCTAATACATGCAATACAATATTGCTGTAATTAACAGAAAATTATAATCATTAAGATTATAAAAATCTGAATGGTTAATACCGTTTCCCTGAAAATACGACCTCCCCTGAAAGTAAGACCTAGCTTCATTTTTACGTGTGTGCCCAATATACGTGTGCCCCTAAGTAATAGGTTAGTCAGTTGATGACATCCCCTGAAAATAAGACCTAGTGTCTTTTTTGGTGGCAAAAGAAATATAAGACAGGGTCTTATTTTTGGGGAAACACGGCAACAGTAAATGATTGGAAACATCAATTAATCTCTAATTTCTAATCTCTTAATTTCAATTAATGGATCCATTATATGAATTTGATTTCTATTTTTGAAAATTCTGGATTCTAAAAATGAGAGAATGATACAATGTAATTTATAGTTAATGATAAACTTAACAACTGAGTAAATACTATACGGATATTTATTCATATGTATATACCAGTATGTGTATGTGTATATAATTGAAAGGCACAATGAGTACACCATGCTTCTGTGCATTGCTTTCATTGACTACAAAAAGACATTTGATTTACTATTTCCAGCAAGCAATAATTAAGGCATTACTCAACCAAAGTGTTGACACTACTTACATAAACTTACTACAATCAATGTATGAAAAATCAATATTGACTATTTGCCTTAATGAACTTAAAATGGAAATCAACATAGAATAAGATGTATGACAAAGTGAAATAATATCACCTATCCTTTGCTCACCCTTCCTTGAAGAACTATTTCGCAAACTAGACTGGGCAAAAGGTGGAATAAAAATCAATGGCGTCTATTTAAATCACTTAAGATTTGCAGATGAGGCTGTTCTCTTCTCACAAGATCCAGAAGAGTTATAAAGAAACATACAAGAGCTGCACAAAACAGGAGAACTATTTGGCTTAAAAAAATAATGAAAAAGAACCAGGTAATGTTTAATAAATTCACCAAAGAAAGAAAAAAATATCTGGAGAAGAACTAAACATAGTAGATCACTACATATACCTTGGCCAACAATAGAAGATGATACAATAAAGGAAATTATTTATTTATTTATTTAGATTTATACCCCGCTTCTCTTCCCCAGTCAAGGGGAACTCGAAGCGGCTAAATTAAACAGCATGTTAAATGTAGCTAGTAAGCATTCGGCAAGCTACGCTTAATTTTCAAGGACAACCACCCCATGCCAGAAGATAAAAGTTTTTGATAATTGTGTGCTACCTGCTCTAACATAGTCCCATGAAACATGGACACTAACCTCATAAATGATACAAAAGCTATGAATGGCGCAAAGAGCCATGGAAATATACATGCTTGGTATTACAAGACATGACAGAAAAACCTGTACACAACCGTCCCATTTCCATGCAAAGTTTCCAGTCTCTGTCAGGGCAACAAGTGTTTGAGTTAATTGCTCCGTTTCCAACTGGTCTAGGGTTGCTCAAACACTTATCGCCTTGACAGAGACTGCAAACTTTGTCTGCATGGAAATAGGGCAGGATGGGTTTCTACCTGTTTGGCTGAACCGGTTCTTAAAATATCTACCAGTTGGGCAAACCGGTTGTTAAAATTAAGCTACCAGTTCGGCTAAATCAACCGGTAGCTAAATCAGCTGATTTTCGGGCCTAAATTGATGCATGTGCAACACGCGCTCCACGCGCATCACCTCAGGCCTGAAAAACAGCTAAATTAGCTACCGGTTTGGCTACACCGGTTGCTAAATTTAACAGAGCCTGTAGCTAAATCAGCTGTTTTTCAGGCTTGAGGTGATGTGCCTGCAGCGCACATTGCACGTGCATCAATTTAGGCCTGAAAACCATTTAGCTTACTGGTTCGGCTGAACTGGTTGCTAAATATTTGGGGATAAGGTGATGCGCATGCATCATGCATTTGGTGCGCACTTCCATGCATCACATTAGGTCCAAAAATCAGCTGATCAGCTGATTTTTGGCCCCAAAGTGATGTGCGCATGCAAAATGCCCACACCAAGTGAACTAGTTGTTAGACCAGTAGAAACCCACCCCTGAAATAGGGCTCTTGAAAATGGAGTTTCTCTTCAGCAGAGGCCTTGTGGAAAGGCCTTTCCTGGTGAAAACGGCTCTCCAGAGCGTTGCATGTTCCCTCCAGGGGCTCCATTCTCAGCAGCAAAGGCTTTTTGCAAAGATGGCAAAACACTTTGCAAATGGAGGGAAAACTTCAATGCCTCAGCTCTCATTCAGGTGTCCATTTGCAGAGAACAGGCCTAAAGTAGAGATCACGCAAATCAATAGTGGGAGTTCTTGTGCTACTGATCTAGTGTGATCTTGTGGTACGTTAGGCCTCCATTCTCTGCGTACACACCAAAGGCCAAGAAAGCGAAGGCTCTCTAAATCTTCGCAAGGTATCCACAGGCCTAGTCCCTATGGAGACCCACCACAGCAGGAGGGGGAATTGGCAGTTGTTCATAGGAGCGAACAACTGCCTTGGTGCTGCAACATTTGTAGTTTCAGGATTTGTTCATAAATGCTAAGGGGCACTTATCGTGTAACTTCGAACGTTCACTAAGGAAACACTCGTAACCCGGGAATTACCATATAGCTCTTATATTTACTCCAATTTGCAGATGCAGGAGAATGTTGGATAGAGGAAAAGGAAACAAATAGGAAAACTCTTTAACTCTTTTTGGGGGGTGGGGGAATAAAAGAATTGCATCAAACCAGAAACTATTCAATGTAATAGAATCATGTTTAAAATATATTAGTAAATGTGATAACAAGCAGTAGCTTCCAAAAGATAGCTTCCAAAAATCTTCCAACAACATACCATTCTGAACTCAAGGCCATCCATTCCAGAAGGGTGAAATGCTGAACTCAGAGCTTCTGTATTTGGTAGGTGTCTTCTGTTTCTGTCATTTTCACACTTATCATTACTCTGAGAAGCTGTTCCAAATCCCTCCAATTCATAGTCAGCATGTATTACATGAGAGTTGTGCTGCGTAAATATAAAAAAATAACAGACAATTTTGTATCACACCAAACAATCTAGATCTAATTGAAAGCTACTAATATAGCCATTAATATATTTTCTTGCAATACGACAGGAATTATACAGTTACTGAATAATAAAGTCACATTAATTGGATGTAATTTTTGCATAAAATGAACAGTAAACATAGATTTTTTTTCTAAGTCTACTCTGCTATCTCTTTGGGTGTTATTTTCAAATAATTACTCTCACCCATAGTGTTTTAGATTTTAGGGAATGTTACAATTATATATTTTTATAGTGCAATACCAAAACAACATAATGCAATTCTGAATCACATTAAGATATGGTTTGCTTAAGAAACAATAAGAACTAGGTCCATATTCATGCAAGAACAAAACCAAAAAGCTTTTCATGTGACATGCAAATTCTATCAATATGAGCAAATGTAGAACTCTACCATCAACTATTATTCTGAACTACCGGTAGCTGATTAACCAGCTTCGCCTGGGTATAGTCGTCCTGGCAAATTAAAGCTGCTCTCTGGTGCCTCTTGTGGAGCCAGAGTAAATTGTGCTGGTTTGCCGGTCAGTGTTAATGGGGGAGGGAGCAGTTCAGCAGCTTTTTTAGGGGGCACAGAGGTGTGGAGGGCATGTGTGACCCCAACAGTACTTGTCTCCAGAGGGTAAGTGAACTATCTGCATGGCAAGTTTGGGCGAGATTGATGTAGGCACGTAAGAGCCTATACGGCACATACAAACATACATATCCACATACCCACACACAAACAGAGTCTATTTTATATAGCTATAGATATAATCTAAGTATAATACATTAGTTGGAAATAAATAAAAGATGGAATCATCTTGCTAATTCTTCTCTAATCCCACTTTGAATACTACATCTGGAAAGTCAGCAACTTTAAATTGTAGTATACAACCCCTATTTTAAAGCAACAATGCCACAACATATTTCTTACTACTATAACTACAACTACTACTACTACTACTAAGTTTTTTTAAAAACTCTATTAAGTTTTTATCAATCAGAGAAATATAGAATAAGTTGAACAAGAACTACCATATCTTTGCTTTTCAAAGCATTCTGGAGCACAAGGTTATTTGCCTTCACTTGTTTCAGCCTTAAACACAGATTTTCCACCAAAGTATCCCTGTCCTTCAATTCAATGAACTGAAAAGCTGTCTTGCTTTTTACACTGATAATGATGGGATTTGGTAGAAGGCTTGTGTCCTCCATCTTCTCGATACTAGCAACCTGTGAACAAAAATTATCCATAAAAATGAGGAAAAAGTTCTGATGCTAATATGCCATCAATACTCAAAGCTATTGTTACATTCTAGAAATGCCAATGCAAAGATTATTTAAGATTGTAGTCTCCAGTATGAACTGAATTTGTTATGTTTTTATAATGAATAAAGAAATCACAACTGACACTAACATTTTAGCAAAAATGTTTCATCTTCATGATAGTTATTATTTTTTATTTGGAAATCACATTAATTTAAGTAATTGTGAAATGACTTATTACATTGATTGGGATAAATAGATATACCTCTAAGAATTTCCCCCTCCCACACCAATACTTTAATTAATGGTCAATATTTCAAGTTATGGATCATATCCATCCTTTCAGAGGCATAACAGATTTTAAAACCAAACTTATCAGTGAATGGCATACTAACCTCGGTAAGCGGAATAAGAATATTACAGCAGCCATCTTCTTTGCTAGCAAAACAAATATAACCACCAGAAGCATACAGCTTTCCAGCTGTGTGACAACGGCTGAAGGGTGTCCATAAAGAGCAGTCCACAATTTCATGCAACCTCTCTTTCTTTGGTAACCTAAAAAAGGCTCTGAAGTATTCATTTTGTGCTCTGGTCTCCAAATCCCTATTAAAAAAAAAGAAGGGAAATTATTTATAGACAATTTAATTTAATACAATAGGATATCCTGAGTAGAAGAAACATATGCAAGAGGGAGAAAATAAGATGCTTGTGTAATTGGTTTCAAATGTAATTGTATTATTTGAAGAAACCCTACATTACAAGTCTGTTAATTTATTTATAGGCCTCCACTGCTCAGTGCTGTCTACCCATCTTTGACCATGGCGACATACCAGAAAATAGAATGTTGTTACTATATTAAACAACTATATTATATGCATTCCTTGTAGTTAACAGATTTAACAGATTAACAGAGTTGGAAGGACAACTTCCCTACATATCATTTGAAAATAGTTAACAGAAAGACAGAAATGAAACTGTTACAGATGGATACACCTGTCAGGGAAGAAGGTTGGCTTTAGCCCACACAGCCCAAGGTGTCTAATGAGATGGATAAAAGTGGTTAAACATTCTCTTTTTTGTTATTTTAGAACGTAACTGATATAGTTTTAGATATGCAATTAGCTTTGGCAAGGTTTCAGCATGAGCAAGTTAGTGGGTAGTATGCAAGCCTTTGTAAGATTTTAGCTGATTGCATTTGTAACCAAGTCCATCTGAAATATTTTTCCCAACACTTAGAAACAACATAGTACCAAAAGACTTCTCTAGTTTGTTACTGAAGTTATGCTATGTGTTTCATGATATGTAGGCTTCTCAATTTTATAAAAATAAAAATACAAACATAAAAATTTCTTACTGCTCCACTAAAGAATATAATATGCTGGCTAGAAAAATCTAAGGACTATCTTCTAGCAATCTATAGTTTGCAAGACTCTCAAGTTTTATTTTATTAAAAAAACAAACAAACATCCCAAGGAAGACAACATTAGGTTAATGATATAAATATTCCTCTGGGAAATCTGCCATGAATAAGCCTGTAATTGACTCAACATATTTTACATTGCATCCAAAATAGATAAATTAGTAATAAACTAATTTACTGGGAGGAGAGAAATTGCTCCCCTCAGAACGGGCTCGCAACTTGGGAGTCCTCCTGGATCCACAGCTACAATTGGATTACCA
>JANHGC010001604.1:124543-137688 GCA_027560395.1 Boaedon fuliginosus
AAAGTTAGTGGGTGGGGTGAGCAGCAGGGGGGGCAGGGGCAGGGGCAGCCAGGGGTAATATTTGCCGATTCAGCAAACCCCTGCAAATTACCACCACCGGTTCCTGTCAACCAGACCGAACTGGCTGAATATCACCCCTGTACTAAACTATCATACAAACAGAGCCCTCATAACACGAGTTAAACAGTTGGCTTAGCTTCCACTTCAGTTAGGTATGGTTTTGTTAACACATCTCATTAAAAAAAAATGGCTCAGAAAATTAAGAACTATGTAATGGCCTGGAAAGCTCTGTCTCCTCCTTTTCTGAAAATAAACCATGAAAAAGAATGCAGTCCCTTCAGCTGGAGGCATCCCTTAATCTCTAATTTTCATCTGGAAGTCAAAAGAAACATTAATCACAGAATGATCCTTCAAACCTATCTATGGATGACAGAAGAAGGCCAGCAAGAAAATGTGCAACTAATTTTGGATAAAAACTGGTAAAATTCAGTAACTCAGAAATTCTATCGTAAGCACAGTTTGAGTGTTCTGAGTTTGGACAGCACATTATGCCTATACTGATAGTTTAATTTTCTTTGTTGTTCAAAAATGGTCTATAAATTAAAAATAAAAAGCATATGGACTAATGGTTATAGATAAATAAACTAAGATTGTTTGATTTCTTAATCTTGAAAGAGTGAATCCGTTGTTTGGTTTTGGGTTCTAACAGATGAAACTTTGAGACAACAAACGAGTCTCAGCCTCAAAAACAACAAACAAGTCTCAGCCTCAAAAATTATCACTGGACCCAGGATAACATATGAGACCATCACCGATCAACCACACCAGATTCGAACCCAAACCCATCCCACAGATCAAATCAAAGTTTGATCTGTTAAAACCCGAAACCAAACAGCAACAACTTCATTGGCCAATTTGAATTCCAATCCAAACACAGCCAGACCTCCATCCAATCAGAACACAGCACCACTGACAGTTAAGCAGAGAATGAAACCACGATCACATTTTACTCTTAGGAGCAAGAAGCTGAAGCCAGCTTGAATCTGCCTGAAGATGATGAGTGTGACCTCATCAAAACATTGCCTTGATACTCCCAAGCCTACATAGGAAAAGACCCAATTACACCAAGACTTTCATATATATATGAAAGAGACCAGGTTCCAAAACTGTGTTAAGATGTGATTTGTTAATAATAAGGTAATGAATATATATGCTTTGCTGTATCGTAACATGAAGATCTACAAGCCACAATGACTGAATTCATGAAACATGGCTAATATAGCTTTTGAACCTGGTCAGTATATGTTGAGAACATGATTCCTGAAAAGGAAGAAAAACATCAACAACGCCTATTTAATTACCCTTTCCAGTTCTTCACAATGGAGAGAGAGGAAACGGAGATCAGAAAAAAAACTAGAAACATACTGCAGTCAAATCTGATGTTGGTATCATTAAAGATACTGCAAGCTACCTCTTACAAGGGAGAGATAAACATAGCTAAATATGTTTTCCATTTCAAAGACTAAATTTCCCATACAGAATGCCAACTGCCAGGGAAACTGTCCAAGAGTTAACTCTCCTCAACAGGAAGACCTTGTATCTCGATAAACACAATTAATCAAGATAAGGTCTGTTTCAGCACAATGCACACATTATTAACTTCATCTCTACTAGAGCTTAAAAACAAGATAGGCTGCAAAATACCCCCACAAGCTGTAAAACCCCAGCAGCTGTAAAACCCCATCTTCCCATACTCAAGCATTTGGACTAAGCAATAAAACTGAAGCCAAATTTTAAAAAGTAAAGTTTCTTTCAAGTCAAGTTTGATTACTGGTGATTTTTTGGGCATATCCAGTATGTAAGTGATTTGTCATTGCTTTCTACTGGTTTTTTTGTTTTTTGTTTGCTTCCCAATGTAGTCTATAGCTATGGTATTCCTGGCCAAGTTCCATCTACGTATCTTTTTTTAAAAAAATACTGCATCTTGTTCACCTGTTTTATAAAAACAGCTGTTGCTCTCTGAAAGGGAGGAAACAAGTAAACTTTTCTAATGAGATATTTGTTACATGAATATTGTTACAGGATATTAATGAAAATGGAAACAAGCACAGAATGATTTCTGAGTGTAAAAGGAAGAAAAATTGATGAAAATAACTTAATTACAAGTATAAATATATATCTTATGGCAATTACTTAATCACAAAAATGATTATTCTAGATTTAGTTTTATTAAAATTGTACAGTTGATTAAGACATGTAATCTTGTAAATAAACTTGTGAATAGATGTAGTAAGGCATAAATTGGGTTTCAAACCTGTTTACACATTTAAACAAAGGGTTCTTGAACAAAAAAAATATACTGGCTTACATATTCCTATAAATAATATTCATTTCCAAATCTTCATTTGGTTTCCACTTTATGCGTCAATATTCTGAATATTTTGTTTCATCAAAGCTTATATAGTACAGGTACATTTCACTGCATGATTACAGGTAGTCATTGACTTACAACAATTCGCTTAAGGACTGTACAAAGTTACAATGGCACTGAAAAAAAGTTAGTTACAGCTTAGTCCTTGCACATGACTATTGTAGCATGGGATTTCCAACAAGCAAAGTCGACAGGTAAAGCCAAATTCGCTTAATGATCTGGTGATTCATTTAATGATTACGGCAAAAAAGGTGTAAAATTGGGGGCTTATTGACAGTACAATCACTTATTGATTACATTGCTAGGTGATGGGACTTCCAGTTCCATTTATGGTTGTAAGTCAAGAACCACTTACATTACTGAACAATGAAAAATCAAATTAACCGTATCTCTTTTTCTCTGATATTACCGTGGCAGAAAATCTCACAAGGTCAGAATATGCAGCTTATCATATGTAGTAGTTTTTAACTGCAAACCAAATTCTAATTGAATAAAAACACTGTAGCCTTCGTTAGTGTGCCCACCAGACAATATAACTAACTGTAGAAAAATTGACACAAATCATATGTATTGCATGGAAGAGATTTACTGACAGTTGCTCACTATTAATAGAGAGAATATTCTGTTGCCCACTTTTTAAAATGAGTACTTTCTGAACAAGTATGTTACAAGAACAGTGCAAGATAATCTTAGCATTTTTACCCTTCATTTTCTGCAAGGTCAAAGAAACTGTAGGCAAAATCAATTGCTGTGAGCAAGACAGAGTCCACCTGTTGTTTTCCTGACTTCTGTTATCAAGCCTAGAGAATTATTTTCATACATTTGCCAGCATGCCTTGGAAAGCTACGGTAATCTAAATAATTTATTTTTTTCTACAGAGTATGTTATTAATCTTTCTTTATATAGCCATAAAATGCTTCAGTTGCATGCTGTGATTAATATTTTATTTATTTAAAACGTTTACATAGCAGTCCATTCTGTACTAAACTCTGACAGCTCAGAACAAAAACTGATGCTACAAACATCAATTATCATCCTACTAACTAGACAAAATGATTTATTTTACATATCTCATTTTTCTCTAATTAAAATATGTTTTCAATTTCAGAACCAATCAGTGTTAAAGTTTGGAAAAGAAAGGAAGCAGACTAAGGAGGAAGATGGAATACAAAGCAGAATTAAAAAGAGGAAAGTTTGTACAAGATTATCAAGCTTTTCTGATTGTTCACTCTAAAAAAGAAACTGAATCACTTCAATAAACTGGTAACAAAAATCTCACAGCTTTCTCAATACCAGAGAAAACATTATTAACTGCAAAAAAGAAAAATGTACAGTAACCACATAAACAAAGCTGCACTCTGCTAATCAAGGAATCTGTTGTGTTTTTTGTGGGGGAGGGGGGAAATGGGAATCAATAATTGAGATATGCATCTACATTTTTAAGATTTTAATGTTACAAACAAAAGGACTTAATGTACAACTTGTTAAGTACTGACTTTTTAAAGTGTCTGCAATTCCTCCACCAAGCAGCAAACAAGAATGTTAAGATCTTTACCATGTTTTTCTTGCCTTATTAGCTGCTTGGGAACAGAAAAAAAATCAACAAAAAAATTCCTTCCTCACACTTCCAGCAGCAGGGTATCCTCCTACTCACATCTTTTAAGGATTGAGGAATTTTATTCACCGCCGCCACCACCACAACAAAGAATGCAGGAGCAACACTATATATATATATACACACACATACACACAGTATACTCAGAACTGAAACTGAAAACTGCTGTTCTGAAAATCAAAACAGGATCTAGTGACAATCCCTAGGCAGTTCTGTGGAAATGCATCCAATCACATTTCAATTTTGTGTATTCTCAACAACAGACAAAACTGTTAATATTTTATTTACACCTATGTACAGCATATGAATAAATACATACAAACATATGTATTTGCTCAATGTTTAAAAGTTGCAAGCCCCTCCTTTGTAGATCAAGGAGAGCATATAGATTTTTTAAATTGTTAGAAAAAAGACAAATAATGCATGTGAGTTCCAGTATGAAAAGCCATGCTCCTGTCTTTTAGTTTCCACAACGGCATAATTAGAACATTTAATACTGGATCATCAAATCTTAATATTATCCAAACCTGGAAACATTACAATGTTTGAAAATTGTTAAGTCTGGCTTACGCAAACAGTAGTGTTACTTATTTCAGTAATATTACCTTCAACTTTCTTTGACATGCAAACCACGGCATGCTCAGATTTTAGATATATGACTCACCAATGGCAATGGCCCAGTAAAGCTCTGATCCGTTCAATAACTCACCACATGCGATGGCAGAATAAGTAGGTGATCCTGGTACTTGTAGCAAAATCCGAAATGGAGCAACCCGTGCATTAGAATCAAGGACAGCATCCAGAGCTCCTACTAGACGCCCTAGACAAATATACAACAGGAGGAAAAAGGTAGTTGAAAAATAGGCTTCACTAGCAATGTATGTCAATCAAACCAAATTTTATGGTTAAAAACTAACACACTAGTAGGAATGCGCAAGACATGAAATGGGAGGAACTTGTGTTAATTGTGTTTATGTGATTTAATTTAGCCAGCAATATTACTTCTACATAGAAAGTTTATCAAAATACACCTCTGGAATTCATGGGATTGAAATCAGAGTTTTGAAGTCAAATTTTGTAGGAGTGGTAGAATATGTGGACAGAGTTAAAACAAGGATCAGCCTGAAATTCTTAAGTAGTCACAAACAAAGTCCAACCTCTCCCCTTGAATTCCATTGGCAATTTTCTAACTCCAAGCAGGTATTAATCATTGGTTGAGAAGATTCTTGTGCATAGGCATTTTAGCAATAAATCAGTTTAATTAGAAATTATTTGTTTGCACATGACAGAATTTAAGTTTTGAGAATTCAGCCCAATAATGATAAATCTTGAAAATGATAAAACTTTAATGCATTATCCACTGGCTTAGTAAATTAGTGGCAAGACCAAAACTATATCTCCCTATGTACATGTATTAAATTCCACTGCAGCACATGAACAAAATAGTTTTTTTCTGGGGGTAAGATATGCCAAATCCTTCAATTTTTACAAGGAATATAACTACATAACAGTACTTCCATACAACATAGCACTTCTATTTCAATCAACTATTGTACTAGCCTGGGGATTAAGTCTTCAAAGATCGCCACTAGACAAGCTTTAAATTTTAATGAGAACTATGTTTAAAGGTATAAATTGAAAATGTAATCAAAGACATATGGAACAAAAACTAGACTAGAAAAAAATCAGCTTCCTCTGAAATTCACACATACTTAAATTAGAAAATACAAATGCCACTTTTTAAAACAAATATTTAAAAGATTTATTTATTTGTAAAATTTATAAGTCGCCCATGTTACCTAACTAAACTAAAAACATAAATAAGTTAATATAAAATCCAGAACACCACAGCCCAATTAAAAGTTAGGAAGGGGGAAAGCAGGATCCCAAAGGTGGGATCCATTGTTAATTGATCAACCATCTCCACTGTGGTATTCCCTCATTGGGGCCCCAAGATAACTGGCAGAGCCAGGTCTTTAGGCTCTTCTATAAGGTCAGGAGAATGGGGGCCAACCTCCTTTAGAGGGAAAAGATGTTCTACGGGGCAGGCACAAGAGCAGAAAGGCTCTTCTCCTGGACCCCACCCACCAGAGTAATTGGGCTGATGGGGCCCGGAGCATGACTCCTCTGCTGGCACAAGTAGTATAGTCATGCTTCCTGGTTGAAAGGATTGGACGGTAACATGAACACTGCCTGGGGGATGCTCAGTTGGGGGCTCCTTTCACATCCCTGTTAAGTTACCCAATGAAGTGGTACCCATTTATCTATTTGCGGTCACTCACTTTCAAATTGCTGGGTCGGCAGAAGCTAGTGTGTGTAATAGGAACTCACCTTGCCCTGCGGCAGCAACAGGGTCTTAAATGCAAGTCTGCCGGTAGAGGTGGAACAGGCCAATCCCAATGAGGTGAGATGGTCTCTCAAGTAGCCTGGACCCATGCCATGAAGATCTTTAAAGGTGATTACGAACACCTTGAATTGCAACCCGAAGCTGATTGACAGCAAATGCAGCTTGTGGAGCAATAGTGTTTCATGTGGCATTCTCGGGGCCCTTTGCACTCTGCATCAGCTCGGGCTTCAGAATGTTCTTCAAGGGTAGCCCGATGTAACCCAGCCATGAGATGACTAGGTTCTGAATGACTGAGCCCAGGGACTAGTGATCCAGGAAAGCCACAACTGGTGCACATGCTGAAGTTGAGCAAAGGTTCTCCTAGCTGTGATTGCCACCTATTATTTGAACAGGAATCACAAGTTCAGGAGAACCCCCACGTTGCGGGCCGGATGTATTATTTATTAATTATATCACTTGTAAGCACTGTAAGTATAATGGATTAAAAGTGGGAGTTTTTGAAACACAGAGTTTTTCCACAGAGAGCCCCAGATTAAGAGATTGTGTTGAGTTGAATATACCTAGTAGGTTAAAAAGTTACAGCTTTAGTTTGGCAAGATTCTGTCCACTAGGGGTATGCAATTAAGGACTGAACTTGGTTGGATTTTGCTGTGTTATCTCTGAGCTTGGTTTGACACTAAGGTCTTATCTCTAATAAGGATAGGGGTCCGGAATATGCCAAATATCTAGAATAGGCCTCATAACTTTAGAAAATGTATGGCATAGATGAGATAAAGCAATTTTGAGTATTATTTACTTCAAGAAAATAATACAGCACTCTATTACAGGAAATCTTAGTGCCAAACAAGAATTGTCGATTTATTTAAGTAGGGTAGGAGACTCAGTAACTCAATCTGCATGTGCCTAGGACTTGTATATCAGAATGAAACTGAACAATTCTTAACAATGAATCCAATAGAGAATATGACATATATGTACTTCTTGTTTTATACTGTGTTCAATTCCTCTTTCACAACTGAATTTCTGGTCTCATAATCCAGTTCCTTATTTTGCTTTAACCTTTCCATCACACTTATTGAATATATAACAAATCAGTAGTAAAACAAAAAATGAGTTCTGCACTGTAAATATTATACAAACCATCTTTAAATTTATTTATTTAATCTATTTTTAATATGTCTGTTCTACAGTTGATTTTTTTTAAAGTGTAATATAAACTATATATAGAATATCTCAATTGTTGACAGCACCTGGCTAGTCCCAGCTGGGTTCATAAGCCAAGCAATATGGGTTTTTTTAGTAATTGGATGTGAAACTTCAGTAATCCACAATGTCAACAAGAGCTATAACAAAAACCTATATCCTAGTAAATACCAACCTAATACAGAAACTGATGAAGAGAACCCAAAACAACTTAACCAAGAAATATCAAATCACAAAAGAAAAACAGTGGTAGATGAATAGCAATGGGCCCATTCTCCCATGCTTCTATGGATATCTAAAAATACATAAACCTGACATACCTCTTCATCCAATTGCATTATTAACAAGAAGCCCAACATACAACATAGCTACTTACAAAACAGCTTGGACATCTCAGAGGGGAACAAATATACTATCAACTCCCCACTACAGTGCCTCCAGAAAATCAAAGATCCAACAACAGAAGAATAGGAGAGTATGATTTAATTTGATGTCATAGTACTATTTATATCCATAGACATACAACTACTAAAAGAATCCCTGTCAGCAGTACTAAATAACAACACATCTGACCTAATCAAATACACTACGATCAAAATACCCAGAATCATGAATCTCATCAACTTCTGCCTCACTATCCAGTTTCATTTTGATATGCAAATATACTAACAGATCAGAGGGACATCCATGGAATCACCATTTTCAGGAGTCATAGCAAAGATCATAATACAGCATCTAGAAACTATATTTCTCCCACTTATACTGCCGAAAATATGGATCTGTTGTGTAGATAACTTTGTCTTTATAAAAAACAGGAACAACAGAATACACATGAAACAATCAACATCTTCAAAGGAATAAAATCCACAAGGGAAGAAGAAAACAACACATTCCCTTCCTGATATCCTCATCAACAGAGGAAATGGTAGCAAATTAGAAACGCAAATCTATTGAAAAACCATCCACACTAACCAAATGCTCCATTATAAAAGTAACAACTGAAACTCCCACAAGAGAAGCTGTGTAATAACATTATTCAAATGAGCATTAATGCACTGCAATTGCATTCAGAATACCAGAAAAAAGAAACAGACAACCTATATAACATCTTTCAACTAAATGGACACCCATGCAATTTTATCAAAATATGTCTGATCATTCTAGTCACTAAAGAACAACTAACAAAAGCTATTAAAAGGATAATACTTCCATACATCAAATAAATCTCAGAAACAACTAGTATAAGTAGTAAATCCCCCAAAATGCTACGGAATTCCTCGAAGCCTGGCACTCAGACAAATCAGCCATCAACAGATACTTAGAGGTAAACAAATGTACACACCATTTGAAATAGACAATTAAAATATCTAAAAAGGAAACAAAAAGACCAGAACAAGCTCCTTATCAGTAACCAATACCTAGACAAGGAGGGAGTAACCCAAAATTAACATCAGATCAAGCCGTAAATATCAGCCTAATCAAAGATCTACCAAGAAGAAAATAATACTCCGACCAACACAGCAAGCTACTATATATAACATCACTGAAGATGTGATCTAGTCTGATAAACCAAACAACCAAGTTCAGAGAGCACCAAAGACTCCACAAATTAAGAAGAGTCAATCTCAACTTGAAGGTGACTTGATTTTATTTACATGTAAAATATAAAATGTTAAGACTTATGGAGAAGATTTCATAAAAATTATTATATAAATTAGTATTCTACCAAGACCAACAGATACCAGGAAAAGAGGAGAGTGGAAGATGAATTAGGTGCCAGATGGCATAATCAACCTCAAATTCCCACTTTGGTAAAGTAGATAACTCCAGTCTGTTGCCTAGGCTGAAGCAACTGTCAACTGCCAGTTTGGGGAACAGAAAGGGAATTTTTGTAAGATGTGCAAATCAGGAAATAAGTATTGCTAAATTCCCCTAAATACCACGCAGAGGACTGTGTAGCTTTTTAGTGTAGCTGCTATACAATAATGCTGTACAAGAAGTTTCTCATCATTTTAGTCAAATACGGTTTCTAAACTTGGTTCTAACGCTCTGGGACACTTGGAATGGAGGGCTGTACTCAGAAAAGAAATAAGGAAATTTTGAAGTATGAATGACCTTTCATCAATATTAAAATGATAAATGCTATTTATTTAAATACTGCCTTTAATGTTTTTATAAATGTCTCAAGGCAGTCAATATACCTAATACACCTTCCTCTTCCAATTTTCTTCACAGCAACAATCCTGTGAGGTGGATTCGGGTGAGAGACTATTAAAGGATCTAAGTCACCTAGCTGGCTTTTATGCCTAACGTGAGACTAGAACTCACTTTATATTTGTACAATCTAATATTTCCTATGAATATTCCTGAAATAGATCATTTTGTAAGACAGGACATCTCTTTATCAGATAATAGTCATGAATCTGGAGGAAAACTAAATTAATTTTAAAAAATTCAAAAAAATCAAAATAATCTTTTAAAATCCAAGCCATTAAGATTAGAAAACCTGGGAGGTCTCGACCCTTCTGAGTGTGTTAACACATAAAAAACAATCTGAATATCTGAAAACTCAATACAAATGTTATTTCTGATTTTTAAAAAGGGAATCTAATTTGTACTGCTTTCTGATTCATTCCCTATCTGTAGCCAAAAAAAAATCCCTCTAACATTGAATTTATTTCTTTTCATATACAAACTTTAAAGATTCCTCTAGCATTGAATATCTTTCCATATACTTATTTTAGATGCTTTGAGTCAGGAGGTTAGGGAACAGCAATCAAACTCTTAGCATTGCCAGCTGTCTTACTCCACCCTAACTCTTTACAGCCTGATAAATGTCCTGCCTGTTGAAAATGGTGGAAGAGGTTATTTAGTAGAGAGAAGCTGAACAGCATTATACTATTGATATTCCCATTTTTCCCTAAATGTTGTTAACTGTTAGTGACTTTTGAATAAGTCAATATACTTCAACATAGCTTCAGATTGATTTGTTATCTTGCTTGTTCCTAAACCATGGTTTCCCAATTTGGATTACTCTTAACGAAAGGCTTCTTGGGTTATTTGTTCTTGGGTTATTTGGCTGCTTGCATAATGGGGCTGCCTATAGTACTGCTAAATAAAAACATGTATCTGAATACAGTGGTGAAATATTGAAAAGATAAGTGTGGCCATATAAAGAATGGCAAGTATTTTCATGCTTTATTTCTGGGTCATATACAGGTAGTCCTCGACTTATGATCACATTTGAGCCCAAAATTTCCATTGTGACCCATTTTTCAACCTTTAGTGAATCGTGTGATCATTAAGCAAATCTGGTTTCCTCAATTGGTTTCGCTTCTCAGAAGCTCCCTGAAAAAGTTGCAAATGGTGATTACATGACTCCAGGACAGCGCCATCAACAATTGCCAAGTGCCCAAGCTTCAATCATGTGATCATAGGGAGGCTGCAACAATCGTTAAGTGTAAAAGCAGGTCATAAGTCACTTGTTCTAGGCCTCTTGTAACTTCGAACAGTCACTAAGCAAATGGTTGTAAGTTGAGAACTACCTGTATGATTTATGTATGCATATGCATGCATGCCTTTTCACATCAGCCAGTAATTGTCCTGTGCCTTGTTTTCATTTGTATATTATCATTCTGAATGGAGGGAAAGGTGTTGTTATAGAAAACCAAATGCCTCTTAAGTTGATATTGTACCTGAGAAGTCTAAACATATACAATTAAATTTTAATAATAATTGTGTGAGAAGTCTCGCCTTGCGGGATGTCTCGCCTTGCGGGATGATCTGAATTTATTTATTTATTTATTTATTTATTTATTTATTTATTTATTTATTTATTTAGATTTATACCCGCTTCTTTTCCCCGGTAAAGGGGAATTCGAAGTGGCTTACAATTAAAAACAGTACAATAAAACATCGTTAAAAAAAATACAACGTAATTAAAAAAATTACAATACAATCATACACCAACCATCATTTATCCAAGGGGGGGTATTGAATTGACACAACTTTCATTGCTAAGGATGTGCTAATAATAATAATTAAAAAAAGGAAATCACTTCCCCGAATTATTGGTTGAAATAATAATGGATTTGTTTACATAAAACTTAAGTATATAACAAAGACTTGAAACATTTTCCGGAAAGCTGATAAGTAACAGATGTGCTGCAATATTTTTCTGTTTTTAGAGTCTAGGAGGTATTAAAATATATGATATTTTGCTGGAAAATGTAAATCTAATTATTAAAGTCTGAAACAATTAGATCATCTCCACAATTAGGATTACTATACTTATTTAAAAGAGAAAAGCAGAAGCTTAAAAATAAAAAAAATGATTATTTAATTATAGCAACCAAAATTGTAATTGTGCAACCCAGGAAAATCTTAGATAATATCTGAGTTGTGGATTAATAAAGTCTTTTCAATTGCCACATTAGAAAAAAATCACAGACAAAATAATGAAATTTCAGAAGGAGGTACCACAATTTTATCAAACTTGGTTGAATTTTATGGGTTACATTAATAGCGTAATCCATTTTATATATATAATGAATTTTCATATATATTGCACCTGACTTCTTATATCTATATATTTTTGGCATGAGTCTTAGAATTACGTTAAAACAGCTACCAGTTATGTAAAAGAAAAAATAAACTAATTCTACTTTAAAAAAGTCAGTGAAAACCACCTCCACTTTCATTTTAAGAGAAAGTTTTCACTAGTTATGTAACGCAAGAAATCAATTATCTTTTTTTTTTTAGCTTTGCTGACTATAGTTTAGAATACAAATTTAGATCATTTCACTTTTCAAATGCATGTAAATGCCATAACCATTTAACATACTTCATGTACGAGATGCCAAAACTAGATAGTATTCAAAATCTGGACCATAGCCATTATTTTCTATATTAACTATTTTCACTATTCCTGATTATGAACAAAAGGAGTCAAAATGTTCTGGGTGCTCTTAAGAATGTATTTTGGTTTTTATATAGATGTATATTTGTATGTGGGACATTATTAGTAAGAAACTTATTTTTTCGTTTCATAATGCTAAAAACAATTGAATTCAGTAGTATAATCACTATTTGTGAATGCCACATATTAATATACTTCTTAATCAAGAGTCATCTTAATTCTACCAGTTATGGAGATTATTTTTAGATCACTCAAAGCAGCAGCTAAACAAAGTCAGTGGTATTTTCCTTTCAACAAAAATTCCGTGAGAAGATAAAATGAAAAGCCAGCCATTAATCTTATGAGACCAATATTCTCTCATTAATTTACTCTATCATTCTCTCATCGAGAGCCAGTTTGGTCTACTGGTGAAGTTACTGGGCTAGAAAGTAAGAGACTGAATTCAGGTCCCACCTTCAGAATGAAAGCTATGTGACCTTGGGCCAATCACTCTTTTTCTTTTTTTGCAAAATTTTTTATTATTTTTTAAAATTAAAACACATATTGTGTCCAGAAGGACGTTTCAGGGATCATATACATTTTCAATATCTTATCCATATTCTTTACTCATCACAGTTTATATTTAATACAA
>JANHGC010001606.1:0-10250 GCA_027560395.1 Boaedon fuliginosus
TTCTATTCTATTCTATTCTATTCTATTCTATTCTATTCTATTCTATTCTATTCTATTCTATTCTATTCTATTTTTCTGCACCCTAGGCAGTTTATAACATATGCTGCATTTCAAGTTCCTAAGTTTTCTGAGTTAGACAGTCAGCAATTTCCTTCCCCCCACCCCCACACTCCTTCTCTTTTGGCTTCTCTTGTCTCTGGATAGCACAGATCTTTATGGCTGTTTTGTTCCATCTTTTCTAAAAACCCAGAGCTTTCAGTCCAATGACAATAACTGACTAACTAATGCAAACATTCCAATCTGAGTCATAGTTTAAAGCATTATTAAAAAAAGAATTGGTTATTCATATGATTAGCTAACATAGTGAAAGGCGATTCACTAGATATTACCTATTTGGATTTTCAGCAAAAGCTTCTGAGCAAATCCAGCTGCCATGGTGTAAGATAATAGATGCTTTCATGGATTTGCATGTGGTTAAAAACTCAGAAAATAGGCTAATACCTGGATAAGTCTCACACATGCCAAGTTGAGGTTTATCAGGCATTGAAATTGGAACTGATGCTTTTTAAATTTGTATATAACCTGATCTGAGGTTTGAGCTGAGAAGTGAGTGATCACATTTCATGATAAAACAAATTGTTCAGGATAAGATCAGAAATAACTGTAAAGAGCTCCAGAAAGATCATATTAGAAAAGTGCACCTTAATAATTCAAAGGCAAACAGGAGGAAAAATTATAATGGTGTCACTAAAGAATACTATTTCAATTTCACCTATAGATTAATGAAATCTGAGTTAGCAGTGAATGACCAGGAAAAAAATACTGAGTCATGATGGACAGGTGGGGAGAGCAAAGAGCATAGCTCCTGCTTGGAAGGGATTGTGGTGGACTAGATGACCTACAAGTTCCTTTCTAATTTGTTAATCTGGATCTGAATAATTAGCAGTGGTCATAGGAAGAATCCCTATTTTACTCTGTGTAATAAAGTGATGTGCACACATGCATATGCATTTCTGTTTTGCATTTGTGATGCATCGGGTTGCATATGTTTTGTTATGGGTCAAATGACCAGGAGAGAGGAGAGAGGGGCTTAGAACTGAGCAATTGGCAACATTTTGAGCCGCTCCCCAAGGACATCTGTCATGGGGGTGAATTGGGGATTATTTTTTTCTCTCTGCAGCCCTCAGCCATATCCAGCCCATTTTCAAGCATGGAATTTCCTTGGCAGCTTCGTTCTGCAATTTAGTATTGATTAGGTCAGCCAATCAAAAATTGGATCCAGCAGAGCCCTTTTTATGTTGTCACATTACACCAAGTGTTTTGGCTTCTAGACAGTAATCTGGGAAGGCCACTCAGCAATTCACACATGCAAAGCTTCTTCAATTGTATCACCTTAACTCTGTGTGTAATGCTGTATATGTTTTATTTATTTATTTATTTTAAATGTTTATATAGCCACCCATTTTATATAAAATAACCTCGGGTAGCTAAAAGCCAGGTGGATTCACGAGAAATAGGATTAAAGGGATTCCTGATAACTTATTTATTTATTTGTCACACTTTTATACTGCCCATCTTATCTAAGTGACTTGGAAAGAATGATGATGATGATGAAGATGAAGATGAAGATGATGATGATGATGATGATAATTTTCCAATACTTGCAGAGTATTTTAAAGCACATTTGTCCTCTGTTATTCCAAAGGGATAGTTCTAAAACCAAGGAGAGGGAATGTCATGAAAGCTGATTTCTGATTACGGTTTGGAAAAAACTTATTCTTTCCTGAATCATTTGATTTCTCCTTAAGTCTATCATACCATATTCAGAAGATGTTTGAAATGCTCAGATTTGTTTATTTAGAGCTGTGGTGTTGCAGTGGTTAGAATGCAGTACTGCAGGTTACTTCTGCTGATTGTCGGCTGCCAGCAGTTTGGCAGTTTGAGTCTCAGCAGCTCAAGGTTGACTCAGCCTTCTGTCCTTCCAAGGTTGGTAAAATGAGGACCCAGATTGTTGTGGGGGTGTATGTCAATATGATGACTCTGTAAACTGTTTAGAGAGGGCTGTAAAGCATTGTAAAGTGGTACCTAAGTCTAAGTGCTATTGCTATTGTTATTTATGTGAGTTAGAGACTGCCCAGATCTTGAATGCCTCTGGAAGGCTTACATTTTAAAAGCAAGAAGCAACAAAAAATGGATTGCGAGCATCCAGAAGAGAAAAATATACATTACAGTCACAACACTCCACCCACAACTGATGAATACTCAACATCTACCTTATCCCAATGCCTTGGACAACTGCTAGCCTTTCAAAGACATTTGGAACATCATTGATGGGAGTCATAGAAATCCCTAGAAGGACATTAATCCAGAGGTTAGGTGCCACAACCAAGAAGTGCAGCTTTCATGCAGATGCCTCTCTTGATTTCTTTTTATTCCACAGCATGACATTTTCTTACTTTTGATGAAATTTGCCTCCATTGCAAAATGTCATATTTAAGATCATATTTGTTTGTTTGTTTGTTTGTTTGTTTGTTTATTTATTTACTTATCACATTTATAGGCCGCCCAATTCCCGAAGGACTCTGGGTGACTTACAAGGATCAAAACAACAATAACATGATATAAAAAGAAAAGAAAAATAGACCACAATCAGAAATTAAAATTTAAAATTTGACATTTAAAATTTAAACTACATCCATCTTAAAATCTTCTTAAAATCACCAGCCCCAAGCCTGTTGACATAGCCAGGTCTTGACAGCTCAGTGGAAGACCAGCAGGTTGGGAACGGTCTGTACCTCCATATCTCCACATTGAGGTATGAAGAATTTGTATTTCATCTGATGTATTTGCCATATGTAAAAATCTCTTTGTACAGTCAGGACATCCAAACAGATATAAGAAAAAAAAATCCTGATGCGTTGTCATAACTCTAAATAAATATGTTATCAAGCAGTGATGCAGAATCTCAATCCTTTCCCCTTTGAAAGTTTCATACTGCTGAGAATTTCACCTTGTAATATTTTAACTTAATAGACAAGAGATACTTTCCTTCCACATGTAAAGATACCCTTACTGGTTCACGTTGAACTGATGGTCAAATGATGTAGAACTGACCTTGAGTTGATGTAGGAAGTCCAAACATTTACTTTACTATACTGTAATATAAGATACATTTATAATTTTTATCCCTGCCTCCATCAATGTGCCCAAATAATATTTGTATCTCTAATATACTGTGATAATGTAGAACAGATATTTGATCAAACTCTATTATTTAGATAATTGCTTAACAGCTTAAGCAGCTTTATTTTCTAATGAAAGATAATATATTTTTGCTACATTTTGGTATAGGCTTGAAATCCAGTGATTTTGGAATAATTCCATAGCTGATAACGTGATGACATTGTCCATTATTCACTCTCATATTCTCTGGTGTTTGCTAAATTCCTATTTCTATTTTTTTTCTTCTGCAATCTTTTATATAGTGATCGTTTGTCCATTTTTTTTCTGCTTAAAAAGCAATTTGACTTCCAAGCAAAGGTGCTTGATCCACAGTTCTGGAGGAATGATAATTTCTTCAATTAAATCAGAAAGGCAAATCTTTTCAGGATTCTCACAGCTGTCCTTAGAAAAGATGGATCCAAACTCAAGAAAGAGAGCCAAAACTCAACCCAAAAGCATAATTCTCACAGGTAACCTCATGACAAAGGTTAAACAAAATAAAAAGGGAAAGGCAAGGCAAAAAGGAGAGTCATAGGTGAATCAACAGATCAACAGTCCAGTTTGACATTGGCATTTCTGAATGAAGGTGTGTATGTTTTGTGAACAATTATGTTTAGGTTAGTTAGTCCTCCTTTAACTTGGTGCCCCACCCTCCCCATAATCCCCCATCTGGCATGAGAAGAACCTATCAGAGATAGGATCTTGAATGGGTCCTTAGCAACCAATCAGCATTCCTATCTTTCAGCATTGTCTTTGGTCTCAGAATAGAATACTGAAAGCATGAAAAAGATATAATCTGTTCCCACAGTGAGACCTAATAAGAATCTGTGAAAGCCTACTGGCAACCAATGTATCTCCCATATATTTGCTGTATTCCATTGAGGAAGTTTTTGCAGAGAGAATGAAAACAGTTGCATTTTGCATCACAGAGGACTTCAAAGGTGCAATTAAGTGTATCATTTTCTTAAAAATAGCAGTTTGTTGGTTTGTTTTGAAAATAATACCTGTAGTTACATTATTATTTTTTAAATATCTCACCACTATTAGTTAGCACTCATTAACAATCAGGGATTCATCACAATCTGATTCCCTGATGAATACCAATGAAAGCTAACACTTTGTTATTGAAGAGAGAGGAAAATAAAGTAAAGGAATCTATAAACGGCCCGCTGCGCACACACTCCCGGTTCGCCGAGCTCTCTACTTCGATCGCTCCTTTTTCCAGGTGAATTCCGCTCCGCATCCTCCCGCCAGGGATCTGCCTCTCCCGGTGCTGCATTAGGACCCAGAGAGAACTGCTCTATTCCTGGCCCAGTGCGCCTGCGCCAAGGGTCCAGAGACCGAACTAGCTGGATTAGCGGCAAGAACGGCGGCGGCGGCGGCGGCAGAGGCGGCAGCGGCACCATCAGCATCAGCAGCGTGTTCTCTGGCACGGAGCCTTCAACCACCACCTGCCAGATCTTTCGGGCAGCGGGAGCGTGGGAGGGAAGAACAGAGAGGGAGAGCCTCGAGGGCAAGACGCGCCGATCTTCGGTCTCTTCGCAGCACACAACCCACCTGCGGCTTCCAGCCTTGCTCAACCTGCCTGAATCGCCGGCTCCATTCAGCTTGTTGTGAAGGTGGAATAAATCGCCTTGATTTATTCCGGCCACCCAGTCCCCGCATCTCGTCCCACCTTCTGCTTCAAGACAGAGATCAGCCAGCCAAGTCCACGCTCTCTCGCTAGCTCTCTTTCTCTCGCCTCGAGAGGCGCTTCCTTGGCGAAGGTATCGAGCGCTGTCCGTTCAGCACCACGCTAACCGTCAACCCCGGCAAGCCCGCGCCTTTCTTTGCTCAATCCCAGGAGGGGCGAGAGCTGCAGGCGCGAGGAGGGCCCCTTTTGGGGGCTGCTGCGAAGTGTGAGCCCGCAACCCGTAGGGAAGGCGCCAAAGAAAACACCCAAGAGGGAAGGCGGAATTCGTGATCTTTTCTTCTTTCAGCTGGGGGATTATTAGATACATCTTCCCTCCTCCTCCCCCGCCCGCCCCAATATTAGTTGTTGCTTCATCACCGCCATCGTTTCTTTCTTTTTTTCCTCCAGAGCCTTTGAATTTCACGTGCTTGTTGAATTTCTGTCCTGGGAAAAAAACCGACACCAGGATTCGGATTGCTATGTGTTGAGCTCTTCTGAAGAGCTGCCTTTTTGTGCCTGGCCCTACCTCTAGGACTGAGGTACAGAAGGATTTTGTTCAACGTTTTCAGGAGATTTGGTCTGCTGAGCCTTTGGTATCTGCCCTTTCTTATTCCTCCTCCTCGTACTGTGTTAATTTGTGTGTTTGTGGTGAGTGTATGTGTGGGTTGTGTCTGTAAAAACCTATTTCACTACCCTCAGTTTCTTGTTGCAGGCCCCTATCACCACCCCGTGCATCTTCTTTGTAGGTCAGCTGTGTGGCACTGGAAGCATTAATTGCCATAGATCAGCAAGGAAGCAATTCCTCACTCACAACCATACTTACTTCCCTAACCAAACACCCTTCACAATCCCAGTTCTTGGAAGGAGCCTTTCATCAGCATATTCTATTTATAGGCACCTGAATCTTAAATTTACATGCTACTCTAAGAGCATGTTGATTTCCTAATAAAGAAGTTGAATCTGCCATCATTAACTTTCACTGGTACTCTTGATTTTGCATCACATGCTGTGAAAGATATAAGTGGCTAAGAACAGTGGGCGTCTCTTGCCCACATGTCTAAGGTATCTAGTTAGTTACTGATTGCAGATGAATAGCCATCCCGTATGAGCTTGCTGTGTGTTGTGCTTGCTTGGATGATTCCACGACATGCCTAATAAGAGACGAGATGGGCCAGGGCGATGAAAGTGATCGTATTGTGATCAATGTGGGAGGGACTAGGCACCAGACTTACCGCAGCACCTTACGCACCTTGCCTGGCACCCGGCTGGCCTGGATCGCTGAGCCAGATGCCCACAGTCACTTTGACTATGACCCCCGTGCAGATGAATTCTTCTTTGACCGGCACCCAGGTGTCTTTGCCCACATCCTGAACTATTATCGAACAGGTAAGCTGCATTGCCCAGCAGATGTATGTGGACCTCTGTATGAGGAGGAGCTAGCCTTCTGGGGCATTGATGAAACAGATGTGGAGCCTTGCTGCTGGATGACCTATAGGCAGCATCGTGATGCTGAAGAGGCCCTGGACAGTTTTGGTGGAGCACCTCTGGATAGCAGTGCTGATGATGGAGATGCAGACGGCACAGGAGACTCAGGTGACGGTGAAGAGGAGCTGGAGATGACTAAACGCCTGGCCCTGAGTGATTCCCCAGATGGAAGGCCTGGGGGCTTTTGGAAGAGGTGGCAGCCTCGGATCTGGGCACTCTTTGAGGATCCCTATTCCTCCAGATATGCAAGGGTAAGCCATACAAGTCAAAACCCAGATTACTTGTTTCCAAGCCCTTTAAGGAGGTTTTTAATTTGGTGTTCTTTAATCCCTATTTGTATTTCATGTCCTGCATGTTCTTGCATATACTGTACTTAAAGACAGATAAGGAACAATATTGACTGTAAGACAGACACCACACAAAGCCAGCCCTTTGGAACAAGGACAGATACAATGGCACTTTTCTTTCTTTCTTTCTTTCTTCAGTCTATGAGGAGAAAAAACATTCCAACAGATTAAATTCCCACCAAAAAAAAGAGGGAGACACCTTCCAACACACTTGCAAGTAATTGCCTAGAACATGTATTGTGTCAGGATTCTTCTTTAACTTTCATTCCATTTTTTCCCCTTTCAACAAGATGAAGAGAAAATCATGACTAACTGTGTCTTAAAGTTTTTTCAATGAACTGCTATGGCACTTTTATATGATTTCCAAGATAAATGGCAGATCCAATACTTTCTCTATAATATTCACATCTTCATTAGGCAAAAACAACATGTATCAAGGTATGCATGTAAATAATGATTTCACCATAGGGCATAATGTCTATTCTACCTTCTACTCACCAACAGTTACAAGCAACAGAAAAGAAATTTTATACTTAGCTTACCACTGGGGTTGTGATCATGTTAGACAAAGGATTGTCAGGATAGATGTGTGCGGTGTTGTGAGGAAACAGTGTTTTGTGCTAAAATGAGAAAAGATTTTGTTCTCTTTGATATCTTCAAAACACATACTAACATCCCTGGGGGCTGGCTCAATCACATGCAGCTCTTGCTACATGAAATATGGAGAGGCTGAAGTAATGGTTGCAGGAAAAATAGGGTTAATTTCAATATCTTTGTGGCTGTATGTGGCTCACATACTTATAAAAATACACATAAATGAAAACCCACATTTATTCATCTATTCTTAGCATTTCTACATTTTCCTTATGTGTTATATGATAGTTTTCCCCCTCCCTCTTGCTGAGGCATGTGGATCGGTGTCTGTCTGTCTGTATGCTCATGCATGCATACAGAAAACTAATTCATTGCTTGATTGATATTTTCCATCTGGAGAAGGCGAAGGCTGTAAAGCCCTTCAAAAGCAATTGTTGATTATCTAAAGATGAACAGAAAATTTGATGGGAACAACAACATGAATTATTGGGTACATTAAACCATTTTTGTTATTTACTGGAAGCATTTTGCTCAGCCAATATCTCAGAATAACTGGTGTGGTGCCAGTTTGGCAAAAGAAGAAATGAGATGTTCTATCTGGAAGTGAGTCCTGAGATGCTTTCCACACTCTCTTGTAGGTGACATTGTTTTTGTTGTGTAGTCTTCTGAGATTCCCTGCTGAACTTAGTGAGTTGAAAGTAGTGAATCTTTAAATAGTAGGGAGCAGGAAAAGATTAATTAAATATTTACTACATCATAAAAGCAAAAAGTGTTATTAAGTAGCAACTTTTGAGTCCTAACCATCTTTCCCAGGAGAATGTGACAGTATGGAAGCCAAGCTGGGGGCATTTTCAGGTGAATCTTGCTGGCTTTGAGCAAAATTATAAGTATAAATTGGCTTTATATCTACCCAATGACTTGCCTCTCTGGAGCTGCTAAATTACGCATATGCATCAAGATCAGAGGCTTCCTAATCTAATTTGCAATTGTTTTTGGAAAGATCAAATTCAATGCATTTGAGGAGAAACTGTATTTGTTACTAAAGCTAATGCTTTGTATGCAATTAAAATTGTTTAAGATATTCTGGAAGACCCAGTTAGAGTACACATAGTCTTCAAATTATGACCTCAATTGAGTCCAAAATTTATGTTGCTAAATGAGATAGCTGTTGTGGGTTTTGACCCAGTTCACATCCTTTCTTGCCCCAGTGGTAAAGTGACTCACTGCAATTGTTAAGTTAGTTACATGGTTGTTAAGTGATCCTGGCTTCCCCATAGACTTGGCTTGTCAAAAGGTCGGAAAAGATGATCACGTGACTCTGGGACACAGCAACTGTCATAAATACGAGTCAGTTGCCAATCATCTGAACATTGATCATGTGACCATAGGGATGCTGCAACAGTCATAAATGTGAAAACTGGCCATAAGTCACTTTTTTCCATGCTGTGGTAACTTTGAATGGTCACTAAATGAACTGTTGTAAGTTGAGGTCTACCTGTAGAAGGCAAAGTAGAAAGCATAAGTGAAGGTTCAAGTCACTAGAGGTTTAAGAGAATCAGTAGAAGAGCTGTGGTTTATAATATGCATTGTTTTGTGCCTGCATCAGTTTTGATAGTACGTAGTCTGGAATTCTACTTTATATTCCTTTGATACGGTAGGCATGTGATTTGATTTCTTCTGTTAATAGGCCCAAGCTATGTGTATAGGTAATCCTCATAACATTATTAATATACAGGTTTTGCAATGTTTCTGTAAAGAAGCATAAATATCCATGCAGACATTTATGTAGCTCAGTCTGTCCTGTATGTTCACATGCTACCCATTGAAGTAACTTGGATGTATGACATTATAATTTAATAGCACTTAGATTAACATACCGCAACCCACCTAAAATGCCATTAAAAAAGGAAACTCGTGTAGATTATTTTTAAAACATAAAGCATAAAGTCCAAGGTATTCATCTCGTGAAGAGTCTTTCAAAAGTATTAGCAATAGTAATAGCACTTATACTTATATAACTCTTCACAGTGCTTCATAGCCCTCTCTAGGAAGTTTACAATGTCAGCATATTGCCCTTAACAATCTGGGTCCTCATTTTACCGACCTTGGAAGGATGGAAGACTGAGTCAATCTTAAGCTGGTCAGGATCGAACATCTGGCAGTCAGCAGAATTAGCTTACAATACTGCATTCTAACCGCTGCAGCACCACAATAACCCTTTATTATATTTTTCCAATATTTGCAGTTCACATGCATTTTAATCATAACTATACATTTAGCTGTCACCAATTTCCAAATGGCACCGATATGATTGTTCAGATAAAACTCAAATCTACAAAGTCTTTAGAGTGAAATGTGTTCTGAAGCTTTTTAGATACCTGCAATGAAGCATTTTCTCTGTTTAGAGTTCATGGTATTTCTTAGACTGTGGAGTTGTCTAAATCCAAGAAAGAAATATTAAAGTGCATGAAGCATAGCTAGAGTAGTAATCATCACCATTATGCTCATCTGATATTGAATGAAATGATGTAGCTTCATCCAGGCCAAAAAGAATGAATCTTCATTATACATCTTTCCAGTATAATCTGCATTATATATTCCTACGCAGAAAGCAAAATGTCTCGACTTTTCATTATGGACTTTCTGCAATGGATTCATCAATGGGGGAACCACCTGTCTCACTCTCTCAATTAGATAATCAAAACAAAAGGTTTAAGTTGAAAAACTGCTATGCAAGTGTGTATACTTGTTCTAGGGATGGTGGGGGGGGACCCAGTTCCTGGTCAATGTAAACTGAGACATTAAGGGTTTAATTTTAAGGGTTTGAATGTAGTTATTTATTTATTTATTTATTTATTAGATTTATATCCCGCCTCTCTTCCCCATCAGGGGGACTCGAGGTTGCGTACAATAAATTTAAAAACATATCC
>JANHGC010001606.1:68022-98536 GCA_027560395.1 Boaedon fuliginosus
GCCTTCCATCCTTTCTAAGGTCGGTGAAATGAGGACCCAGATTGTTGGGGGCAATAAGCTGACTCTGTAACTATTTGGGGAGTGTTGTAAAGCTCTGATAAGCAGTATATAAAATCTGAGTGCTATTGCTATCCATGTTGTAAGTCCTTCAGGAGTTGGGCAGCATTAAAAATGTAATAAATAAAAATAAATAAAAAATAAATGCAATGGAATATAAACATAAAGGTTTTGTTACCACAACACCAATGAAAATCATCCCTTCTGCCATTTGATTGACTTGCTTTTGTGGAGAAGTAGCACACGGGAACTTTTTTGGTCCTTTTATCCACCACAAAAGGCACTAATGCCACTTTCCATGGCATTTTTTTCCATCCTTTGGAAAGAAAAAGAAAATCAAATCCACTGTTTTATGATTGCAGTTGCCATCACAGTGGAAGCTTTGATGAGGCTGGGTAACCTAGATCAAATTCTTCCTCTTTTTTACCCCGCATGGCCACAGGCATACCTGTAACCTGAAATGATCATCAGGTTTAAGTGGGTAGAAAAATATTGTTTTCATGGGGCTTCTCTAGGGTTTGCCTCTACTGTAGATATCAGAAAGGACAGTTAACATTCCTCTCTTGACTGCATGATCATTGAGTCCACCGAATTTCCACAACAGCAGAAACGTGGCAGACAAATCTGTCCGGATTCAAGACAGAGTTTGCTAACTTAGTAAAGGATAACTTTTATTCTAAACCTGCAGTTAGATTTACAATTACTAAAATGTCAGTCAATCTTTAATTAAGGTGTTGTTAATGAAGTTGTAATCCTGCTTCACAGATTTCCTGGTGGAAGGATCGGATAGTAATTCTATGCAAACTTATCTGGGAACAAACCCAACTGAATTGGATGGAGCTTACTTTAAATTAAAGAATTCTGCAGGATTGCATAGTCACTGGGTTTGTTTGAAATACTGGCAGTGTTTGAACTCTAAATCAAATTATTTCATTCCTGAATGCCTATTCATTTCAACTCCACAACTTGATTTTAGATGCTTAAATTAGGGAGCTGTCTTTCAGCACTGCTTTATTTACATGAAAAATAAATAAATACTCAGTATAGTCTGAGTAACATTTGCAAGCCACATATACTATGCTTTTCAGAAGACAATTAATGAAAAGTTTGTCTCCTATCAGGGGTATCTGCAGGAAAATTGAACCCATGGGGCTTAAATCCTATAGCCAAGATCACCCTATTTTTAAGCCCAGTTCTGCAAATACCCTAACTTCCACTGAGTGCATCTCAAAATTTACCCATCGGATATTATGCTTTCTTTGATACATCAAGAACTCAGGGAGAATATTATTTTTTCTTACTCTCCAGATGGCAGCACATTGATTCTTTCACAGTTTTCTCATCGGAGTGTTCTTCCCCAAGACAAAGGCAGACACCTTATAGAGCACAATGCATTCTGTTTTCAGAATTGCATAATCATGTCTTTTAGCTTCTCTGAAAGCAAATGGACAATCTTTATCCTCCAGAGCTAGCTTAGTCTGTCTCTGCAAGTTTGCGACTTCATTATATCTCACAGCTGGATAACATAAATGCAAAAGGTTCTGTGGCTGAGTGAATGGTGTTCATTGAAGTGAATTGTTATATTGATTACCTTAATATTGGTTCATGGCACTAGCAGCAAGGAGAGAGAATTAGAAGGCAGGTTATTATTTGCATAGAATCCTTCTGTTGAAGAAATGACTCAACCAAGCCAAGTATCAGCCTCCATAAAATTCACATTTGGGGTGGGTGGGTGGAGGAATCCCTATTACTTATTAGATATCATTTACTGTATAGTCTTTTTTCTTAATTTTGAATCAGAAATAGAGAAATAGAGGAGTAGTGACTATTTTCCTCTCCTTCTGGACACTCTGAAGACTGAACTCTAAAGACTGGCATACTATTTGTTCTAAGGCTGGAAAAGACCTGCAGGAATTGAGGCAACTCCTGAGAGTCTAAAAGCTCTCAATTTGGTACACTTTTATAATTTCAGCCCACATATGAAGCTATGATCTAGGAACTGCATTATGTACTTAATCTACTGACTTCTCCTGAGCCACAGCAGAGAACAGATAGCATCATTTTATGAGGCAAGTTACTAAGAACATCTCTGTTCATCTCTGCACTATTGTAGACCCGGTTTGGTTCAGGACCTAGGAATGTTTCTTCCTCTCATGAACATAATGTCTCCTCTTACTAACAGACTAGATTCCACTGTTTGCATGTCTAGATTTGGAAATGCAGCAAGTTCACCACGGGCTGGAGGATCACATATGAAGATCCAATACTTATGGCTCTAAGGAAGTTCCTAGCTGACCACAGAACAACAATGGCAAGGAATCCCTTTGCAGACTCTTGGGTAATGCATTAGTTGCATTCCCCTCTGTTATAGGTGGATTTGGTGACTTCAGTGACCCATGCTTTAATAATTTCTTATTTAGATTACTGTAACATGCTTAGAATTTAACTACTGCAAGCAAAATTATAGCCAGCATGATATATTATGGATTACACATTCTACAGATCAGAAAGTAGCATACAGTACTTCATTCGTTACTTTGCTCTTCTCTTTATTGGCAGATCTTAGGCTTGTCAGATCCCCTTGAGTTATTGTTTGTTTGTTTGTTTGTTTGTTTGTTTTAACAGAATAACATTTCTGTTAAATTTCACTGCAGAATTTCCAAATGTCCATCTAGTTAAATAACATCTCCTTTTGGTCAAAGCTTAACATCTGATGACTTCATACATAAATCTATATATTTTTCTTGGCAATACAATGCAACTGATTTCATGCTATTTTCTTTTAGAGCCGTTTTTTGCTTCCCAATCTAGTCTACAAGACTTCCTTGAAGTCTTCCATCCAAGAATTAACAAAATGTAATCCTGCTTATCCATGAAGCCCAAAAGCCAGTTATATTCACCTGCTGAGATTCTAGGTAGGGTTAGGGTTGGAGACTTGTTTTATATAGTATCTAGTTATTTACCTGCATTTAAAGTAATGCATTTATGGCTACCAGCAATAACATTAATTTCAGAAATTTCTTTTAGTTGTATTTTGCTTTTGTTATTATTAAGTACTTTTCTAATCTAAATGTTAATAGAAGTACATTAGGGGTTTGTACATGAAATTGGAAAGAAGAATAGCCATCCCAATCTTCTGCAGATCAGTCAGAAGCATTGGTTAATTTTCTGATTGAGTTATTAAATTGATTGTGTGCCATCAAGTCATATTCAATTCCTAGAGACTGCATAGATAGATTTTCTCCATGACAATCTATCCCTCACCTGTTCTTTCAAAACTCCCAATGGTGCACTCATCATCACTGTAACTGAGTCCATCAATTTCTTGTCCACCACTGCTGTAGACATCTGATGAGAGCAACAGCGCTCAAGTTACATTGTATGCTGCTATATTGTATGTAAATACATTCTATCACTTTGTTCTATATTGTTGTAAAGCCTAAGAATCATTAATAAGCCAGCATTGGTCTATGCACGTCCCACCACCTGCTATTACTATCTTATATGCTTAATGTTTGAAATCACTAAGTCAAAGAAATGCATTAAAGAGACAAGGCATGAGCACATTCTGTTATGTATGACACCAATACAGATATGGAATAAAAACTAGTGCCAATCATTTGCTATTCACGGCAAATAGATGCCAGTTCTTGTACAAAGAAAGCAGCTGCCCATTGTAAGCAAGTATTGCCATACAATTATGTTCTGTATTATAAAAACCTCCAATGAAATCCTGAGTGATGATAACACTCATCATGCTATTTCTTAATAAAGGTCACTTAGCTGTAGAGACTGAATAAACAAGGACCATCTGGAAAAATAATTACCCAAACAGCATCTTGATTAAAATCAAGAAGATATTTAGGGACAGAATAAAGCAAGCCATGAGCAATTCCATGGAAAATTCATGCTTGGCATGTTCCAAGTTTAGGTCTGGTATGTCAAGGTCATTTGTGTTGTTTGTCCATCATCATTATTGAAGACCTCACCTCAGCACCATTTTTTAAAATCATGTTGAGACTAATTGTGGTGTGTCCAACGATGACTTGAAGAGATCAATTGGGGCACACTATGTTCTCAGACATATTGAATAGATATGTTGTTGCACTAAGTCTTATGTCTTATGTAGTTTGTGCTTATGTTGTGCTTTAGCATTGCATCTTGCTTCATAAGCTTCCTAAGTTCAGCCATAACCTTGTGGATAAGACCATTCCAGGTAGGGCAGCTTTGTGCCAGAATTTTCCAGGTGTTGTGTCTATATTATGCAATCTCATGGAGACCTTTAGCGTGTCTTTGAAATGTGTCTTCTGCCCTCTATACATGCATCTTCCAGTAGAGTGTTCTCTAAGAAAGGAGTTGCTTGTATGTGCTCATCTAGCATACAAGTGACATGACCTGCCCATTGTGCTCTCATAATCATTGTATGGACTTAGGGTAGACATATTCTAGATAAAATTTAAATGTCTGATCCTTTATCTTGCCATCTGATGCCTAATTTCCTGCAAGATAAGTCATATGGAAATGGTTGAGCTGTCTTTCATGCCTTTAACGCATAGTTTATTTTAGGAGACCCTAGAGAGCAGATGCCCCTCAGTACAGATAACATTCATCTATAGTCTAATTTAATACAGTTAGGTTTTTATGCCTAATATTGCTAAGGCATAATAAAGTGTTTGAATGTACTCAAAAGTTTTAATTTATGGAGTTGTGTAATGCTCTGGAAATGATTTATTTCCCAAAACAAATACTAGAAATAGAAAAATGCTTATCCATTGATAAGCAACTGTTCAATAGCCACAGGGCCACTAAAAATACTGAAGGTTTCTTAGAATTTAATTTGGAAATGGCATTCAAGCTTCACATTTAACAACCAGTAGAGAGGGGCATCTCCGCAACAATAACTGTTACTTGTATAAATCATTTACACTGTTTCAGAGATAATAATCTTCTAACACCAATTAGTAACTGACACCGAAATGAGATTGGAATTAATCCCAGTTTTCACTGAAGTCTTCCATGTGTCATGAAATGTCTTCCACTTTCAGTTTTCCTAATTCCTGCAATTTTTATCTAACTCAGTTTCAATGAGAGAGTACACGTTTTGCAACCGGAAGACATGAATTTGGAGAACATGCTAAAGAATAGAAAGCAATTATGTTCAAGCAGTTCTGGGTTTGTATTAATTAGAAATAGGGAGTCTAGTTTCTAGAGTAGTTTTGAAGGATGGCTAAATGAACATGGCAGCATGTATAACAAAGAACAGGGAGGGAGGAAGAAAATAATGAAAATAATGAAAATAGGAAGGGATTAATCTCAATGGATCTTTCTTTGACAATCTGAACAAAACTTGACTGAACTTAAATAATTTCGGAGCATTATTTCTAGAGTTCATTCCACTTCCTTTAATAGAAGTGACCATAATGGAATTTTCCCAGTAGTGGTAAAAGACCATCCTAATGACAGGAACAGCTATACTGGTAGGAATATATATTCCCAGGCCAGAAGTGTCACCTTTGATGGGGAAGTCAGAGATGAGGGTTTAAACTACATATGATCTACTGGAGAAGAAAATGTCAGCCCATTTTAGTATTCTGCCAAAGAAAACCAAATAGACATTCACAACCAAAATAATGTGGATACTGGAAAATAAGTCAGTCAGGTTGAAAGGTATGACCTACTGAGGGAAAATAATAGAGGAAAAATATCAATAAGCACTGGTGCTTATGACGTGGCTAAATTAAAGCTGAAAGGATGTCCAGCTGCTAAAGTGGCCAGAGTTAAAAGAAAACTTCAGTGTTGCAAAGAGATTCTTAATATTGGAACCATGAATCAAGGATATGTCAAGTCTGAATATTAATATTATAGGTATGAGCAAACTGAAATGGATTGGAATGAGTCACTTCATATCAGAGGAGCATCAGATCTCCTTCTTGGACCAAAAAAATTAAAAGAAGAAATGCAGCAACCATCTTTATTAAGAAAAGGCCAACAAATATGTTTCAACTACAGAATCAGAATAAATAATTTGCAACACTTTGCACAGCACCCAAAAAAAGCCCATCATAAAGATTGGAGTGCTCAGAAGTAGAATTTTATCTGGAATATTGAAAAAAATGAGCTCAGTGTACAAAAGGAGATAGATTAATAATATTCTGCAAAGTGAATCTGATGTTGCAACAAATGTCTTCTTCTAATCATCTAAACAATTATTCTTTATATAGACATCATTGTATAAAATTAAAATCATAGTTGGAAAAGTTCTCTTTGGTCACAAAAACCAGAGCTTCTCTTGATTGAGCCTGAGCCCATGAACTGTATCTTGCAAAATTACAACTTAAAAAGAAAACAGATAAAATATTTAGACCCGGATATCCCTTCAGTAACATAATACAGACAAAGAATAATTTACAGGAATGAATCTGATAAAGAGATTGCCTCAAAAACTCTAAAAATTTCTGACATAATGATACAAAGACCTGCAAATAAAAATAGAACTTCTCAGGCAAAAAAGTATTAACAGTAATGTTAAAAAAATGAAAATCTGTCCAATTAAATGCCCAATCCCAGAAAAGAGCAAAAGGGGGCAAGGAGTTATAGTTAAAGAACCTGAGAATGGCAGTTGGTTTATTTGAATTACAGAAACAAAGGAAACTATGTTCATTCAAAGAGGGGTACAATAAAAGATCTACTGGAGAAAGAAGATATAAAGAAAAATTAATGTGAATATACAGACCAATCATACAAAACAACTTCTCTAAATCAATGATACATATCAAGACTTGATAACAGAACAGACATTCTGAAAAGTGAGGTGAAATGAACTCTAGGCAATATTGCTAAATGGAATTGTAGTAATTAATGAAATATTAGCAAATCTCCAAAATCCTAAAAAGATGATGTGGTTTGTCAGCAGGTTTAGAAAAAAAAATATCTTCCCTTCAATTGTATCTAAAGCTCGGAAACTGCTGAACATGTTCCTGCAGTTTTCTTGGCAAGATTTTTCAGAAATGTTGCCTCCTTCCTAGGGCTAAGAGAAAATGACTGGCTGGAAATTGGCTTCATGTCTAAGGTAGAACTGGAGCTCATGGTCTCCCGTTCCTTACTTGATGCTTTAATCAAACCGGTTCTCTGCAGAATGAAGACATCAGCAGCATTCTGAGTCAATGCCCAATTGCCTCTCCCATAAGGAATGCAGTACGGATGTTTCCCCCCCTCTATCTACTGTGCCTAGTTTGAAATCATATTTTTCTTCCTTTTGCTGACTTTTTTTTCAATCTCAAATTTGGTCCTGCTCTGTTTTTGTGGGGGAAGTTTATCTGCTGTTGGTAGGTAGATGGGAAGAGTCCCAACCTCTTTATCAAAAAAACTCTACCCCCCCAATAAAAAATCCTCTTTAAGATTGCTGATCCAAATAAACAAGGCAAAAAACAAGGACAGCATTTGCTGCCCTTCCTTTCTGCATGTTTTGCCCTCAGCTCCTGATCTGGGAAAATTATCAGAGAGTGGAAGGCATTTGGTTCCCTCAGAGGCCAGCAGCTGCTCAGCAGTCATCACATCCCCGGGTCTTTGGGATGCATCTTTTAAAAACATAAAGCGGGATGCTACAAGTAGCGAGTTACCAAATCTTCCTTAATGAGGACCATTGTGAGAATCCCAAAGAAAGGTCAGCAGAAGATGAGGCCCTGTCGTTACTTGCTCTTTCAATCAGAAGGTGATAGGAGAGAGACAGGGAGATGCTTCCTTGACAAGGGAAGTGAGAGCCTCGCTTTTCACTTCTCCTAAAATAGCCCAATTGAACTATCTGCATTACAATTTGCTGCCAGCTGTAATTGGAGATTATGCATGCATACCAACTCTTCTTTCAAAACATTACATTTTGCATTATTTATCCAGGGAAGCAAAATCTTCCCTGCTTGCCTATAGCTGGTTTTGAAAACCTGATACTAAAATCCATGTTATAGGTTGATTTTTAAAAGAAGAGACAGCAAGTGGCCCTACTGGTATCACAGCCTTTTGGCAAATGTGCCTATCACCTCTCTTAGTAGAAAAAGACATTCATTGCTTTGGGATACTTTAATGAAAATGATAGTTGAACTGTAGACAGAGTCACATCTGTTACATAATCTGCCACCAGTTAATCGTGTTTGGCTATAAAAATCAAAGAAGGTGATCCTGAATAAGAAGTTGTGGAGAAAATCAACTGTGAGGTTAAAAAATACAGGGTTGAGATCATCTTGAAAAATCTATTTGCAATGCAAGGACATAGGTGAGCACCACAAGTTTTGACTAAAGATTGGTTTTAAATATGTGGCATGTGCGCTCACATTTATTTGCTTATATTTCCAACAATACCACACAATCACATTATCTCAGACCTGTTCATTTTTCAACAGTTGTCTCTGCACAAAACATCAACTCTCGCATATTCAAGCACCAACTGATTTCAGACACAACCAATGCAGTCTATAAATTAGGTGCTAGGTACTGTATCTATGGAACAGGGAGTCAGCAGAAAGGTTTCTTAGGTTCCTCAGGTTTATCACCATACACAAGATTTCTATTTGTGCTGGTTCTTGGTGAACAAAAAGCTTGATCAGTAACTACTGCTTGTTTTTGCTTTCATTAATACTATGCCTTAACACTCTTAATGAGAGCAGCTGAATAGAAAGGAGGTAAGGCAATACATTTGAACAGAAATAGTATAGGTAGTAGTAACTTTGAAGGCCATATTCTGTAATGTTATCATTGAAGTTGGTTGAGAAGGTAACTCCCAGCATTACTGTTTCGTGCCACATAAATTAACATTCTTGTAAAGGCTCCCTGGCTCTTTAAATGTCCCAGTTTAAAAAGGGGCCCAATGAGACACTTCCCTCATAAGATGTGTGCACATGAGAGTTTATTTACAAAGGAAGATAGAAAATTCACAGAGACACTTTAGTCATCTTTTTGTTGTTGTTATTGTTCAGTCTCTAAGTCGTGTCCGACACTTCGTGATCCCATAGACCAATTAGTCATTTTGCTACTAAGTATAGATACAACATGCTCCACCCAGGATTATTTCTCAGCGATTCTTCCTTTGAAATAAATTTCTGAAGCAAACAAATTTTTTGAAGCCAAATAGTTGGAAGAGAACCTGAAAGAAGCAAATGGAAAAGAGATGATCTGCTAGCATTCGCAAACATATTTTCACGTTTGTGTAAATCTTGAGTACCTCTCAGTATTATACTGAAGTACTGCCAAATAGCACACTGATGGCAGAAAATGGCTTGCTACAGAACTCTAAAATGAAGAGAATGATCTCAAGGCCTTTTCCTCAACACTTAATTACTCATGACTCAGCAGTTCTCCAAGAATTCACAGCTGATAGCTAGAAAAGATGCAAAAACTTTTGAATATAGTGATGTCCAATACTGATATTTAATCATTGGTGACATTCAGTGAACTTGCCTTGGTGACCATAGCAACTGCATGCCAACTAGCTGTCACAATTTAGGGGGGTGGGGAAGGGAAGCCTTTGTCAGCCACAACATCTTATGACCAGCACACTAAACAAATAGAAGTGCCCAGTGCCAACTGCTTGATTGCTCCCACTTGGTTCCTCTGGCTCATTTCATATTCTCATTTCATTTTAAATGAGAACCAGGAGGATGGCTCACAGAGTCATAAACCCATATTTTATTTCCTGGTTTGTGGTCCTGCTGTGTTACAAAACAAGCAGTCCAAAGTTAGTGGTTCACACACTAAACAAATCATAGATAGAACCAGCCTGAGTCTAGATTAAGCATACGGTAATTTCATTCATCATAAACCCATGATATTTAGTTGAACTGACAATTAATCTTTAAATCAGAATATTTGTGTTTCACCTTTTAAGATATCTATCTCCGGATCATTAATTCTCTATAACTTGGTAGGCATGCCTAAGGCATTCTTGTAATATATATGAATAAACCTATGTTCCCATTTTTACATTAGTATGAAATTCTCACACAAGTGGTAGCAGCACTGGAGTAAAATAGAAGTAATACTCTTCTTGTAACTAATGGTTACACTTACATTGAAACTGACAGGTATAAAACAATCAATATTTATTTTAAATTTGGGTGTCCTTGACAGAACACTATCACCTTCAGGATTATTTATTTATTTTATTCAATTCATACCCTGCTTTCTTCCCTAATAAGGGAACACAAGATTAACCATGCAATAACCTGAATAGACCAAGTGATTTCTGAATACAGTCAGGATGGTGCACTATTTGGGTGAGGAACTATCTAAAAGCATGGTACTCTCATCCCAAAGCACTTAAGTCTTTTCCAACTTCTGAGATCAGAAAAATAGGAACAATGAAAACAATAAGCATATAATTGGAGATATTCTTAATAAATATCTATTCATGGACTTCAAATAGTTATTTAAATAGTCAACTGACCTTAGTAAGTCTCAAGTGTTGTACAGTAATAAATTATGCATTCTTTATTTTCTGTTTATAAAACCCTGTGACTTTGGCTGGATGTTTTAGCTGAGTTTCTTGGAACAAGGACTTTGCAGTATCGGGGCTTCATGTCAGCACCAGGTCATGTGTATGAAACAGCAAAAGTAGGGGGGGGGATTGACTGAACAACTGGGATTTTAAGTATGTGAAGTACTATTTTCCTGATGTTATTACAACATTAAACAATACAATATTTAACCTAAAGTACACTAGCAGCTCTGTTAAAAAAAATAAAAGAAATTTTTTTATGAAAACATCCAATTTGATGTGCCAGGACATTTTCACTGCTTTCTTACAGGATAAGGGCAATTCAAAGAATGCAAGTATCTCCCCATTTTCACTGGATGTTTCTTCAGCTATTCTGTAAAATAGATATACAGTAGATATAGATATGGATATGGATATGGATGATAGAGATAGGATAGAGACAGAGACAGAGACAGAGACAGATATAGAAATAGACACACACACACATGCATACATACATATATCATAAAGTATTCAGCACCCTGTTCAAACAAGTTTTGCGAGCGTACAGATCCTCCCTCTATCCTGAAAACTTTGATTATGATATCTGGCATCATTTAATTAACAGACTTCTCTTCTAGTTACACCTATGATTATCATCTCCCCTTTTTTAAAGAAAATGCCTATGCCTTCTTATTCATTGCTGCATTTCTTTTATTTGAATTTATGATCTGTTGTGCTTTTAATGCAGATATTCAAGGAGGCTTGCAACAAATAAATTGCTCTGATCCCCAAGCTAAAACAAGGCTATGACTTAAAATAATGCAACTTTTAATTAATACCTTTTTTTCCCTCACTGCTAAAACTTACTAACTATAGCAGCATCAGCTGTCATGAGATACAATGATAAACATTGGGAATTTTCCGCTATATTAAAGGAACAATTGGCCTGGCTCTTTTCACTGATGTCATCTAAAAGTAATCATTCCATACCATATGTTTTGGCAAACACTTTACTGCATTTAATATAATGCCTCTTCTTTATGATTCCAGAATGTTGAGTGGCGAAAACATCCACTTTTCTCTCTGAAGCAGAATGTAAACATGTTAATTTTTTTTTTTTAAAAAAAGAGAGAAATCGCAAAACAAATTCCAGATAAGAGAATGACAAAAAGATTCCTGAGATGGTTCCTGAATTGTATGTGAGCCTTCTCTTTGCTCATAAATTATCTAGGCCAGGACCTGGTTACTTTACTGAATGAGTACCAAGAATCTGCCTTTAGGTGTTTGTGTCAGCCTTATTTTCTTTAATGAGTCACAAATGGATCTCTGTATGCTTGGTGATCTTTCTATCCTTCCCAAAGAAACTTAATTTTCTAACTATTTTCTTCTATTTTTTTTTCTTTCTTTCTACAGTACATCGCATTTGCTTCCCTCTTCTTCATTCTGGTTTCCATCACCACCTTTTGCCTCGAGACCCATGAGAGATTTAATCCTATCGTTAACAAGACAGAGAAGGAAATTGTTGGCAATGACACCCAGGTGCGGGTCTATCAGGAGACTGAGACGGAGGCTTTCCTGACCTACATTGAAGGGGTCTGCGTGATTTGGTTTACTTTTGAGTTTCTGATGAGGGTGATTTTCTGCCCCAACAAGATGGAATTTATCAAAAACACCTTGAATATTATTGACTTTGTGGCCATTCTCCCTTTTTACCTGGAGGTTGGACTCAGTGGCCTGTCTTCCAAAGCTGCTAAGGACGTCTTGGGCTTCTTGAGGGTGGTCCGGTTTGTGCGAATTCTGCGAATTTTCAAGCTGACTCGCCATTTCGTAGGACTGCGGGTTTTGGGTCATACTCTCCGTGCCAGCACAAATGAATTCTTGCTGCTCATCATCTTCTTGGCACTGGGCGTCTTAATCTTTGCCACGATGATCTACTACGCTGAGAGAATAGGTGCTAAACCCAATGACCCTAGTGCCAGCGAACACACACATTTTAAAAATATCCCCATTGGCTTCTGGTGGGCTGTTGTCACCATGACTACCCTGGGCTACGGAGACATGTATCCTCAGACTTGGTCGGGCATGCTGGTGGGGGCCCTCTGTGCTCTCGCAGGCGTGCTGACCATTGCCATGCCTGTACCCGTCATTGTGAACAATTTTGGAATGTATTACTCCTTAGCTATGGCTAAGCAGAAGCTACCAAAGAAAAAAAAGAAGCATATCCCGCGGCCGCCCCAGCTGGGATCCCCCAATTATTGTAAATCTGTCATAAACTCTCCACACCACAGTACTCAGAGCGACACATGCCCACTCGCCCAAGAAGAAATGTTAGAAATTAACAGAGCAGGTAGGAAACCTCTTAGAGGAATGTCCATCTGACTTTTAATCTCCATCCTTTCTAGAGCTTGAAAGATTCAGTCAGACTGCATTCTTAGTCCAATGGATAGCACGTTATCCCATTATTGTCCCACTACTACAAATGGAATCACGTGTGGGACGTACAGGTTGCAGGAACAGGTGACAAACAGGAGAAGCTGATGAACAAAATTTAGCACTGCACAGGTTTGTTAGGAGCCCTCAAATCAATCCTGTTTAACAGGATACTTAAAGGCTCTGGAGGAATAACTAGATTGAGGAATATTTTCAGAGTTCTATAATTTTCACTGACAGACTACATTTTTTATTTCAAGATGGTTCACAAAGTTTGACTGCTGCCTAGCATACGGTATTGGTAGTCAAGGGCACAGCTTCTGCTTCAGAAAGAAAACACAAACATAACAGTACATTTTCCTCTAGCTAGCTACTTTCCTTTTATACTTAGCTACTTCTAAAGTTGCAGAAAATCATATATTTGGGGGATTAGAAAAACAAAGCGAACAGTTAGATATATCTACATGCAGATCCATAAGAAAAACATTCCCTCCCCAAGTGGCTATTTACTTATTAGAATGGCAGCTTAGATTTCTTAAAGACATGTGATGAGGTTCAGAAAGGAATAAAGCTAAACATAAGGATTTAATTCTGTGGCAGACAATTCCAACCCAGTAGAATCATACAGAAGCTTAGCACTTAGCACTCAAAACACAAGGCTCATCAATGCTTTCTCGTGAAAACTTAGTCTACAATCAAGAGCTTCTTCAATCATCTACTATTAAAAGGCTGATGGAAAAAGGGGAGCAGGGTGTCCATTGGGGGCAGATTTCTTCTGAAGAGCCTTGAGCGATAATCTCACAGGGTATCTTTTTTAAAAAAAAAAATAGAGATAAATGAAAGCAATAAGAAAATAATTCCATTCGGACGAAACTATTTTTCACATTGGTTCAACATAGAGGTTGGGGAATAAAAATACTAGTCACCATGGAATATGTTATAATATTCCATGGCTAGTGGTCAGTTATGGGACTATCTCAGTTTTATGAGACTCCTCAAAGAGCACACAAACATACAGGGCTTTGATCTGATTAGTTCAACCCCATAATCTACCTCTATCCATGGAATATCATTGATCTATTCTGTGGGGGGGAAATGTAATTTTAAGAAAAACAGACACCAATTATTTTGGCTGGTGAAATCAATGTAAGCTGCAAGCCATGTGCAATATTCAGCCTAAGTGTTGGGGGTGGGACATTTCTGATTGGTATATATTGAGGAAAAAAATAATCATTTATACAGCAGTTCATGCTTAACTTTAGGGGTAAGAATCTATTTAAAAGATGAGCTTATGATGGTCTTGCAGTACCATTTATTTGTTTACTTTTGTGGAAAATCTAATTTATTGCTCCATGCGGTGAGGACTCTTCTCTTTCCATCTCATAGCCATGCATGCAGATGCTATTGAAAGAACACAAAAGAAATATAACTTTCCTTTGTGTGTGTGGCTTCACCAGTGCCAAATGCTAATTTCTAAGAGATGACAAAGAGATAGTACAACTTTTCAGTTATTTTGTTGTGGAACTTGAAAATCCATCCAGATGGGTAAAGTTTTCATTTTTGCCTCTGTTCCTTCCTGTGGATTTTTTTTTAAATCCTTTAATTTAATTTGAAGACTTCCATTGCTCCAGGCTGGCCACAATCCATGCAAATGACTGCCTCTTTACTATTTTACCCTTTGCACATACCTACGCATTCGTCTCAGGTTGCAAATGCTTATCACAAAGTCATCACCAAGAATAATGCAACTTCTTCATGAGTAAAGAAGTACTTGTATGATTCTGTAACACAGGGACGATAAAACAATGCTTATGAAGCAGTATGCTGCATACTTCCAATTGTTGAATGATGTCCCTGCTTTTTGAGTGCCTGTAATCCAGAGAACCAAATGGTTTTCATGAAGGCTCTAAAATCATATGTGACCCTTGTGTGTTAAAAAAAAAAAAGGTCTGTGGCCACTTGTTATCATTGGTCTATTTCTTCTCACATGTGGAATAATGTGCAGTATGAAGTGAACTGTACTGTATATGATATAAGCCAAGCAGCTCTTTTGTACTGGTTATCACTGGGCTAGCACTTCTATGCAGCCCAGTTCATGTTAGGACGTCAACAAATGGTTCTATACATGAAAAAGGTTATGTGCAGAAAACAATTGGCCAGCTTGCATGCATGAGCCATAAACAGTTTGTTTGTGCTTTTCATCAGCTCCAAGGGCCCATTTGTAATTTGTTTAATAGAGTTGGATTACAGTACCTGGTTGTTTATTCAATACAATAGAAGCAAATCTTAAATACATAATTGCCAGGGATGGTATTAAGGAGTTGAGGAAGGTTCTATCATATCCAGAATAAAGATTCCAAGATAAAGTAAATCCTATTCCCTGCAATTATGAATGCCATCGTAAATTAAACTTCTAAGTATCAGCCACAGATATCTCAATCCTAGAAGTGAAAAGCAACCAAAGACCAATTATCAGTGGATGTTGACCTATGTAATAGATAGCATCTAAGAACGACTGTAGATGCTCACTTTATCCTGGGGTTTTTTTTAACTCTCATTTTCATATCTGAAGAAACATGTTTTTGTTTACAATTTTGTTATAATTCCTACCATGTAGTGATCAGCTACTACTTTGTTGTATGGAATACAAGGAGGTAAGCTGCTTCAGAGGCAGATTTAATGAATGTTCTGTGCACCTTGCAATAAGATATTGATCAGCGGTCGTCAGTTTCTGGTGCAGTAGGAAATTTTAAAATTAGATTATTCTACTCTTAAAGCATTAAAATATCCCACATTTTATTTGAATTTCCCTCTAATGACTGTTGCTAGTAGTAGCAATAGTAACACTAGTAAATTCCAGTGCAAAAATATTCCTTCATGTTTGCACAAGTCTCTGTTTTCTCCAGCTTTTACAGTCCATATTAAGGAAGAGACAGATTGATTTTTTCTTCTTCTAAAGAGTTTTGGAGTGATTAAAAGGCTACTGAAAAGAGTAAAATGGGTGCATTTATGCATCAGATATTGAGCTGTCAAAAGTCTAAGAGAAATATTTGATGTTCTTCCTGTGCTTGGTGCAACTTTCCAGTGTTTAGAAGTAAGGAATCTGTTCTAGGCTACCAGATAAACTGAAACAAATGAACTCAGGCTCAGGCCAAGTCTAAACAATGTAGTAAAGGTATGATAGAGGATAATATGTCTGTTTGTTGACTAAAGTGGTATTAGCCTAAGTACCACACCATTTCCTTTAGAATGGTCTAGCTGTCTCTGTTTGGAGGATTCATTAGAACCCACATAACCGGCTTCACTATAGAATTGTACTACCTACCTCATAATGGATAGTTTACTTCAGTAGAACTGTTTTGCCTTATTGAAGGAAAAAGGGATTCCTGATCTTAGTTGCACAGAAGCAAAATTAGTAAGCCAACGAGGTATATATTTGAATGCAGTAAAAATCAGGCGAGATGTTGTGTTTGGTGAGCATATTTGCTGTTTTCAACACTTGGGATGAGCACTTTCACAAAATGGCTGCCAGAAAAGCACTCACCTACTCACATTCATGGATATGTTCCAACACAAAACACCCCCATGTATCTAATGGCAGTTTAGTTGCCATCCCCTCTAATAATTTCTCCTCCCCATCTTCAAAACACAGTCTGTAATCTCATGTTAGTTTTGCCTTTTTCCTGGAACCTCTGCAATCAGCCACCATTATTGTTCCCTAAGAATGCTTGTGGGCTCCCATGTGAGTCCATAGGCACTCTAGAAAATCTATACATATAAACAGCTGGCTGCTTTGCAGGAAAACAGCCTCCCACGGTTTTAATTACAGAAAAAAACTAGTGGAGCATAAAGTGTATTTGTAATGTCCACAGGTATAGCAATGTTCCCATTACCTAACCCAAATGGAACTATACAACTGGCACATGTCATCACTTGGGAGTTAAGTTTGTTCTTCGCATGCAGAAGGCCTCAGAGTCCATCTCCAATATATTCAGGGCAAGCGTGGAAGTGGAATTGCCCCCATTTAATAAAAACAATATGCCCCAAGCAGGACTGTGGTTATGCTCAGTCAGCTGCTCCATTCCAGTGAGAAACTTTATCCTTCATTAAATGGTCATTCTATCCCAACTCATTCCATACCCAGAAGGGTACTAAACATAAGACAAAAATGAAGATATTTCAGTCTTCAGGTTTATAACCAACTTAAATAACTGATGTAATAAATGATTTTTTTTAATTTGGGGCTAGTTATTTTCATGTTCTTTGGACTGGAGCCCTTGCCCTTCTTCATAACTTTATCAGGACCAAGAGCAGACAATTTGCATTTCACGCCTTTTCAAGAGGGAGAGAAAAGTCACCAGAGATTTCATGTGAACAGGCCCTTTGTTTACGAAAAGAAACAAAGACCCTTAAAAAAAAGCACAATACTATTTGTTTCAGCCACTTAATTTAACACAGTTCGCACTGTTTAACACTGCAGTGATCAAGGCATAAATATGATTCAGTTCCACATAGACCAGAGAAAGGGATATATAGACATTACATTTCCATGAGTATGGAATATGCAGTTTACATAGCAATCTTTCTCCCTTGTGCCTGTTAGATTGAGAAATATTTTAGAGGTCTTGCTCACATTACATTAAACATTTCTCTGCTGAGACTGATGAGGCTGGAGAAACTCACTGTGTGATTGCATAATAGCATATAGTAGGAAATCTGAAGTCTAAAGCCTGATGAGATTAAGAAGGAAAAGATGACTGATGGATAAAGCTTTATTATATGCAGTTTATAATGTTTATCCACATCTTCTAGAGGATAATTTGGAACAAATCCATTCTGAACTGAAACAGCAAAGCATTTTTGATTCTTTTGAGGCACGAAAGTGAGATTATTTTCCAGATTTTAATTGAATTAAATTTAAGTGAAATTTAAGTGAAATTTCACTTTGGCTCTCTGCTTTTGCCATGCCAGAGATAGAGAACACAAGTAGAAACTGGGCACTTTTAAAGACTTGTTTACTTATTTGCACTGAATTTGAATTAATACTGGAATGTTTCATCCAACCTTGACTTAATTTGTCTCCCAAGAATCAACCATAATGGTCTAAAATTCTACATTTCTTTATTAAAACATATGAGTTCAAATAGTATGGCTTGTGTTTTCTCCTCCAAAATTATCTATACTGGGGGATTAGGTTAAAAGATAGGGACTGACCCAAAGTGACCCCCTCAGTGGTTGAGGTAGATTAGATCTCGATGTTCCTTAGTTCTAGGCTTTCACATTCACTGTGATACTACCCGGGTTGTCTTTTCAGCATATTCCAATTTTATGTTTTTGTACTTAAAGGAAATAACTCAATGACAATGCTGCTTATGATCATCCCAATTTGAAATTCTAGCTTCAGCAATACAATATGATCTCTGTCTAGGAATGTCTAAATCCTGGATTCAGTCATGTGTGATTAATAAATAGAGGCACTGTGTTACAGTTCCTTAAATACCAAGATTGGACAATCATTCACTCTGCATGCAATGAAAGCCTGGCAGCAATGTTATGTGTTTGACTTTGGAAATTTGTGAATGTGAACGTCAGTCACCCAATTGAAACTGGGTAGGAACAAAATGAGCATCTCTCTCTACCTTGTGGCATTATCCAAATTTATTTGCTTCACTGAAAATGATGCAATCACAGGTCACGTTGACAGCCAACTGACCTTCAATGGCCACTTTCTGCACCAATGCTGATCAACATCAAAGCATCTGCACCAACAAAAAAAATCCAAGATAATAATCTGATCAGAATTCAGAATTGTATCTTAAAATCAGAACTTGTAATAAGATGGGAAGCGCTAAAGCACTGGTGATTTGAACCCTAGAGCTGTTTATAATAAAGTTATTATCAAGTTTATAATAGGTCACTAACAGAAAACAAATGATGGTTAGCTTGCACAGCTAAAAAAGGGAGCAAACAATCACTTCATAGGGATCTTTTCAGTGTACTTTTTCTTACTCTCTTATACATAATGTAAACTTCTGCTAAGGTCCTTCTGCATCTGCTATTTCCATTAACTAACCATTCTCGCGCTCATGGTCCTTCACATTCATTCCCTCTCCATGAATGGCATAGTTGATCACCATGTTGCAGTGTTTATTATCAAAGAATGTATCTAAACTCAGGGATCTTAAAGAGTAACAGGGAGAGATAGTACCCACATTCAATCTCCCTCGTCCAGCTGTACATTGAATGTAATATAATATCCTTCAATGTCTGACTTGTGCATAGCGCTTTGTAACAGAGCATTGCTATGGTTTTAGTATGATTTCATAGATAGGGCCACTATCTATGATAGGCCGTAAGTACTGCAAGACCACTTCAAGTTTCAAGATACAGTTTTGGAAGTGCTTGTGGGGACAAACCTTTTTTTCAGGATTACCCAACTGAAACTTTCCAGAGTGACTTGTAAAGGAAAGACTGCCTGACCTTCTCATGCTTATTTTACCCCTTGGCTTCAGCGGTCAGTAAACCATTGTGCTACCTCACTCATTTTTAGAGGCATGAGATATTGTGGCTCTAAAAATGAGGGTATTGTCTAGGAGGGAGTTCACAGTATGGGCCAGTAAGAGTTGAGAGAGGTTATTTGCTGAAAGATCCTTATTGGGACCTACACTTCCTGGAGGGATCCAGTTCAACACACTGGTGAGTAACTCCTCACAGGTAGGTTGGGTTTAAGGGCCTTTGGGTTTAGTATGCTAAGCTAAATTTTATCAAGATAAGTTCTATTGCTACAAAGATGGCATTGAATCACACACTTAGATACATGCATAAGGTAATTCTAAGTTTTATGAAAAGCAATATTACTGGTTCAAAAAGCTAAAAGTGTAAAGTTTTGAGATAGTTAAAATCAGCTGCTGTGTAGAAACAACTGAAGTCTTTACATGTTCTTCATGTTTCTCTTTTTCTCTCTTTCTCACTATTTGGTTTATTTATTTGGTTTATTTATTTATTTACTCCTATATGTTGCTTCCAACTTATGTATATTACAGACTGTCACATTTTATATTCTGAAGTTTTTCTTCAATTGTCATCAACCTGAGTTCCATACTGGGCAACAGAAGGACATTAGAGTACAGTTCTTTAAATCCAAAACAACAAGGGATATCACAGGCTGTAGGTAAACTCCACTGAGGTTGTGACACACACACACATCCTGATGAAAAAGGTATAAATACCAAAAGAAAAAGTAAGTACTTGATGCAACATGGCACTAATTGGCTATGTTGCTCTCTTTAGTACTATCTGCATGGAAAACAAGTTAAGTTGCATAGCTCTCCAGCAGAATAATTCCAAAATGTATCCGCTGTAAGAGGATTCCACTACTGTTTTCAAAATCACTTCTCTCATAGCTCAAAGCTGTACTTGTATCCATCATCTTTCTAAGCTGTCATTTTCTCACGTCATCATTACTTGTCTGAGTTTTCTTGTCTCTTCTGTAATTCTTCTGTTATAATTAATGGCAAATGTGCTACCCTACCCTTAGCAATCAAAATAAGCCCATCGTTTTCAGTGGAACTACTCCTAAGAGAGGGCACTTAGCCCCGGAATGAGTCATCTCCTTTCACAGCAAACAATGGAGCAGAATTGGAGTCCTTTTGGAATTCCACTGGAGTTCTGGTATACATAAATATCTAATGTTTCTTTCTAAGCACACTCTGCTGCACAAGGCAGACAAATATTTTGTTGATCTTCTAGAGCCTGACTGAAAATGCCCCTTTTGTTTTCAATGAAGCAAATCTCGATAGTGCTTTTGTGTTTATTTCTCAACAAAAGAGAAATAAATATATGGAGGTAATCCATAATGATGCATCATATATTAACTGAGCCTAACTTAAGTCACGGTGATTAAAGTATGAGTAACTAAAAACAATTCCATTAGAAATATGCCTAAAAATAAGGGGTGGGAAGAAGAGCAAACAAAAAGGATATTAACAATTCAGCTCAAGAACCCCAACGTTCTAAATGTAAAGTGTAAAGTGCAATTTCAAAAAATTGAGTTAAATGTATAATTGCATTAGCATTTTACAAAATTGAATGAAACCAAGTATATAATCAAACAAATATTTTCATTTGGAATTAAACTAATAGCTAAATAATTTGATCTCGGTTAATGCATAAACAAAAAATGATTTTTTTACGAAGAAACTCCTATTTTTAAATTAATTTTAAAAATTCTTTATTTTTAAAAAAATATTTTTTATGTTTGGTTCCATTGTGTCAAGTCTGGTCTTTGGCAATTATATAGATAAATGCCCACCATCTCAACCAACAATTCTACAACCAATAATTTATATTTCTTCCAGGGAAGTCCAGCAGCTCCTAAACCCCATTGATCCACCTGTTCTATTCTCTTTTTTCCACTTCCTTCAATTTTGCCAAGCACTTTTATTTTTTTCTACTCCATTGCCTGCTGACATCTGAAGGCCAAAGTCAATATGACTTTCTGCTTTTTGGTCATTACTTCAAGTGACTAATCAGGACATTATTTCATCCAGGTCCAACTGGATTTTCTGGAAGTCCATGGTACTTAGTAAGGTTTCTGAATCTATTATTTAGATCATTTATGTTCTATCTTTTGATCTCTCTCAATGTCCAGCTTTCAGAGTTGCATATTACTCCTAGAAAAGCTTCTGCTTTAATTATTCTGATTTTTGTTGTCATGGAAATACCCTTGATCTTGTCTAACCTTGCTTTCTTCCCATGAATCAAACTGCTCAGCTGTCCATTTTGATTTTTGAGTCCCAGAAAATTAAAATTATCATCTACATTCACTGCCTCGCATCAGCTGTGACTTCATTAGCGAACCAGCTGACATTACCTTTGTATCTTTAATCTTTAACTTTAATCCATATTGTTTGCTTTCCAGGTTTGCTTATTTAATGAGCTCATTTCAGTCTTTTTTTTCCCCTTCAGCTAAGAAAGTAGCCTTGTCTACCCAACTCAGACATTAATGTTTCTAGCTTGAGTTGTATTCTAGCTCACATCTCCTCCAATCTTGTCATGTTTTATAATAGATTTACCGAACAAGTTAAATGAATATAGGAATGAAATGCAGGTTAGCATTTCCTTCCTTCTCTATTCTGAACACCATATCTCCCCCTACTCATTTCTAAGAGTAGGTAATTTGTGCGTTCTTCGGCATCTCCCTCCGGTATACCCTCTTCCTTCATATTTGTGACTGTGGAGCTGTTAGCTATTTAAATGCTGCTTCTCCAGTAGCTATAAAGCTTTTTTCTGTACTGGGTGTTTTCCAGTATGGCGGCTGTTTCACTGACTTTACTTTGTAAGGAGTTGATTCCTGGATATGTTGCCTCTGAAAATGTTTCTATTATCTATTACCAATAGGATTCTATTGGTAAAGGATTGTGGTAGATATATTTATTCACTAGCTTCATGTCTATGGAGATTCTCAGTCATCCAGGTCATGGTTGTCCCAAACTTTTCTAAAGTTGTATTTCCTACTAAATACAAGTTGCAGTAGAGGTTGTCAATGTTTTCCACCACTACATTTGTAGAGGCGACATACATTTATATAACATTGTTATTCACTAGACATTAATTATAGCAGATAATATCCTAACATTTATAACCAAACCATTGTTGGTTATACAATTGTTGACAAACATTAACTCTTGGTTTCTATATACGTTCTTATGCCTGAAATATTTACCACATGGTCATCTGATTTATAGTAACTAAACTGGCCCATTTAAATTTACATATGCCTAAACTATCCATTTAGTAGACTTCATTTCTGCTTTGACCATTTTCCCTTGGTTCATACTTCTCACATTATGCTTTCCAAATTGTATATGTCTTTGAAAGACGAGGAGCTCCTCTTTTAATACAGGCATCGCCAGACTCTCTTATAGCTTTGGTCTGGTCATATCATCACCTCTGGTTCCTTTCCAGTAATTATAGGGACTGCTTTCTGACTTGAGTTTTTCAACATCTGGTATAATTTTTTTTTCACTTTTCAGCCATGTTCATATAATTGTCTTTATATTAGTGCATAAGTGGTTTGCCATGGTCTTCTACCAGATTTGATTTTGGAATTCATTCTTCTAAGTGGGTTGGCTTTCAACTCATCTGCATGGCCCCATGTTCCCTCATGCCTCTCATGCATTATCTTAACCACCTTATCAGCAAAGATGACCCTCCAACTCCACCAGAGTTACTCTCAAATAACATTAAAGTTACCAAGCCATCTCACCTGGTCAGGTTTCTAATTCACAGTAGGCATAACGTAGCTTATCACTCTCTTAATATTAAGTTAAGATATTGTAAGTTTTCTTGGCATGTCTCCTAAAGTGTTGGATGACATTTTTGTTTTAGATTGGATCATCTGCATTTCTGGCTTCAATAAACTGCTTTACTGAATTCTAAATCACAAATGCAGATTTTGGAAAGAACAGTCAGTATTCTTTATAACATGTGCCCACAGTGATGGTGCAAATAATCTCTTGATAGAGTTTACAATTGCTCATTAGTGAAAATGCACAAATGAAATGATCCAACTGCTGAAGCAAATCTCATCCAATTGTCAGTTATCCTGGTGATTATCCCTTAAAATGTTCCATCACTTCAAAATTTTAGTTTTTGATATCCATTTCGCTTTGTAAAAGCTCTTCTTCCAAACCAAAAGGGTCTTGAGCTTTGGCCCCTCTCCATCTGGTGACCTTATGATGCTCACATCTGTTGATACTTGGAAACCAAACAATTTTTATGTTTTGAAGTGTGGTCCTGATCTTAGAAGTAGCTGCCCACCTGCTTGTTTTTTTTTTTTAAGTCACACTGCTCTATCTCCAAGCATTCTTGGAGTAGGGGAATTATTTTTTATATTGTGTTGCTTTGAAGCATTATGTTTTCTAACACAGCTGTGCAATGCTTTGTGTTTTATTTCTATGCCAATTTAAGAAAACATGCAGCTGTTTTAAAGCATGCAAAGAGATGGTGCATTCTCACTCCTGTATGTTTTTGGGACTGTAATTCAAAGCATGGCACAGACCTAGTGTGTTAAACCTTTTGCAATTAAGTATATAGTGTTCAGTTTGGTTTTTAAAAGATATCTTATATTTTGTATTTACAGAAGCAGAGGCATCAGCAGATATATATAATTCCATGCTTTTGATTTTTTTTATTTTCTCTTTGCAAACACAAACAAACAAAATATAATAGAAATCTATAAACCTGAATTGGACCTCCATTATATTTTGAAGAATTATATCAGTCAAATGTTATATAAGGAGAAAAATAATAATATCCATTATCAAGAAGACAATAATTGCCCTTTATATTTTTCCTCTACTGATATAACTCAGATTCACTAATATTAGTTTTAAAACTCAGGCTTCATTCACCGAAATCATCTGGATATAACAGGGCTTGATATTTGAGCTTTTCTGGCTCTATCGGCCATTTCTTATTGAAATTTATTGAAATTTATTTCCTGGGTTAGGCAGCCATTGTTGCAAAATCAGAAAATTGAGAACTGTGGATTAAGGAAAATAGGCACAGGCCATTGATTGTTGATTCTGATGTAATGTCTAGATTCCTTCCTTGAATTGTGAATTCAAGTGAGAATCAAGTGGAGGATAAATGTTGGGCATAATGAAATTATTTTACGAGATGTCCAGATATCTTTTTCTTAAATCATTTTTAAAAGAGACTGAAATTTTCAGTATCAAACATGGTTTAAGAGTTCAGTTGTCTTGGCATAGTTCATATGCTGTCTTAAGAAATAAACACATAATACCCAGTTTATAAAAGTGCCATTTCATGCAATCTTTCCTCTTTTTCTGGAGGATTAAATAAATCAATTTTATTAAAAGCCATGTATTATTTATTAAATGTAATTATTTACATCCAAATGTTCACAAGCTCCCTTGTCTTGGCCCCTTTTATATGTTGGGATTTAACTACTCTGTTCGGTGATAGAAGTCTAGATTAAGTGGGTTTTTTAATTAATTTTTGTGAAAAATTAAAATTCTCCATGATACAAAATATTGTAAGACATGCCATTTCATTCTAAAGAATGGCAGTAGATGTACAAAGATTCAAACTTTCTCAAAATCCAAGTATTACTTTTTGGTTGGAGGAAGATATTAATAAAAATGTCAATGATATAGTAAAAAAAAATGAAGCAATCTGTATATGCAAGCTGGTAACACAGAAAACATAGGTCTGGGATTGACACAAATCACAAGAAAAATAGAATTAAAATCATCAATTTTTCATAAATTCCTCCAACCTCATGGCATTTTGGCAATCTCACTATGAAATCTGGGGAGATTTCAGCATTTGCACCTAAGATCTCATGATATTTTAATATTCTCATCTGAAATCTTACAATATTTTGAAGACCATTATACTCTGTAGTGAATTAGCAACTTCACTGAAATTTTAGCATTAAGTTTTAGTTTTATATTAAAAATGTGGTTGCTTGGATATTTTACAAGCTTAGTGCTGTTGCCAGTTGTCATTAGGTTTTGAATACAGTTATAGTAAAGTTAAGGAGAATCAGGGACTTGGCACTATCCATTTATAACTGCCTGATCCAACAGACTTCAATTAAAAAAATACCAGGTAGAAATGGATATGGTTAAAACTCACTATACTAATTTGATAAGGCACAATATAATGCCATGCCAGGCTATTTCTGTGCTTTCATGTCTTCCAGATAATTGTAAAGATAAATGTAAAATACTTAACTCCTAAGTAAGTTATAGAATCAGTATAGCAAGTATAAACAACAGAATTGTAAAGATCAAAAGTAATTTGTCCACCAATTCTACTTACTACACAAGGTAGTAAGTAGATTCAGAGGACCCTTACCCAAAATTTTATAACGGGGATAAAAAAGGAGATCAATTTAGGAAGAAACATTAGTATTCCTATTCCTATTATTATCATTATCATCATCATCATCATTATTATTATTATTAAACTTATTTGCCACCCATCTCGCAGTTTGAGGCATCCTAATGTTATTTGTATATGTTATGCTCTTAAAATTACTTAAGTCTCAGAAAGTGTTCAAATTATTTAGTGATGAATACATTTGATTGTTACATGGTCTCTTAAAAATGAGGAGATTGGGTTTACTAATTACCCATTATGAATCAATGAAACTACAGGCTGTGTTGGACAAGTTTGAGCATTAAATTCTAAAATAAGAACAGAATATATTAGGCTCCATCAATTTCCCCCTTAGCTTAAAACTGGGTAGAGACACTTCTGTGTTTATCCAGCTATCATTATGTAATAAGGATTGGGCAACTGAGAGTTTGAATGATGCAATTATAGTGTGTCAGTTCCTCTGAAAAGGTTACTTTTACGTAAGGTGATTCCTTCTTGGCCACAGTGAACTATGCCATACTTCACCTATATTCTTAATATACTAATTTGCACTTTAATAAAATTTTAAAAGAGCACTTTAAATTGCTTTGAGATTGTGAAGCAACTCGCACAGAGGAAACAAAGTCAGTTCTCTTTAAAAACATGTAGATGGAAACATGTTTACAAGCCATTTTTAATCATGTGCCATGTATGTTTGTTTTTCAATCTCATTTGATTATCTGGAGATACCCAGCATCTTCTGCTGTCATAGAAATATGCGGGGTGAGACCGGGGGGGTGAGGGGGGAGAGAACCATCAATCAACTTCCTGGCACATGGATTTTTACTGTGAAAAAAAAAAATCTATGTTCTGCTATCACATTTTCATTGCATGCTACGTGTGTCTGCATAAAATGAGTGCCACTGTTTTGTATATACGGAAATGGATAATTTTGTTCAAAATTCACACTGGGAAAAAAAGTAAGACAGCAAAGCTAGAAGTTACTCCAATACTCCAATCCGAATCATCGTGAGTGCCAGCCTCAAAAAAAATGTTAGTTCTAGACAGCTAGATGAGAAACAGATCATGTGGGTACCAGCTTCCATCCTACTAGATATAATCACATTGTTAATTACAGACTTCTGCTCACAAAGTTAGGAGCCATGTTTATAGCAAGCTAACATTTTCTTTTTTCTGTTTTTCCCCCCATTAACATTTTTCCTTTAAACAAGAGTGCCCCGCACTTCACCAAGATACCCAGGACAAATGTGCTCCTTTTCCCCCCTCATATTGTTACCACCTAGTTGTGGAACTTTACCAAGAGATTTCATGTCAACGAAAGCATGCTTAGTGTTTCAATAGCCTTCTGCTTATATGTTTGAAGATTCGAAACTGAATGGGGAGGTGGCCAAGGCGGCGTTGGCAAATGAAGACTGTCCCCACATAGACCAGGCTATGTCGCCTGAGGAAGGTCTGCCATTTACCCGTTCTGGCACTCGGGAGAGATATGGACCTTGCTTCCTCTTATCAACCGGGGAATATCCCTGCCCGCCTGATGGAGGAATAAGAAAGGGTATGTAGATCAGGTCCGCTAAGTAAGATAGTTTAAGATAATGATTTATTGAACAGTAGCTTAAGTTTATTTGAGAATATTGATTTCTTGCACTCAAAGTAACAGTCAGACATCTTAATCCATTCATCAGACAAGAAATGGGGATGGCTGAAATTTGCACTTGTGTACCCTTTGAAGATAACTCCATCTGATAAGGATGTCCAACTTACTCTTTTATGACCTAAGTGGTCATGACTCCACTTCAGATTTCTTCCACTGTTTTTGTTATTATGGCACTGCTGGTGCCAACTCTTTCATCACCACCGATATTTTCAGCCCTACAGTTTTGCTGTTGGTTCCTTTTTTAACTCTTCTTTCCGGTAAGGTTTGCAGAGGCAAGAAGGAAGGTCCTTTGTGGCAAATGCAGTTCTTTGCAGTGGGAAAGTGGCCATTAAAACATCTCTTTGCCATTTCTCCTGGCAGAATTTCATGTCCCTAATGGGCTTCAGGATCTTAGTTTGGGAACCACCAAGTTAAGAAAAGTTCCATCATCAAGCAGGCTAGTCATCAAGGGATAGTGTCTTTTACTGCAGTTTATTGCTGAGTTCCCTGAATATTTCTTACAATATTGTCTGCACTTATGAAGCGAAAATAAGCAAATGGTGGCATATTTAATCTAAATCCAGAATTAAAATAGCAATTTCTTAAGGTCACACCTTTGATAACATTAACAAGTGTATATTTGTGGGAGGGGGGATATATTTTCTTCATTTAAGCCAGCATAGGCAAAGGCTCTGTTGTGGCCATGGTGCTTCAAATGAGCAGTTCCCTCATATTGAACAGAATACTTAATGTGCTGTATTCAGTTAAGTAAATGCAGACCCTCGACTTACGTTTTGGGTGATTATCACAAAAACCTTGTGGATTGTAGCTGCAGAGTATAATAGTAATATTTCTACAGACTGCAAAAACTGGAGTGTGACACAAATCAGTACATTATCAAATCTGTTGGATGCATTGCATGTTGACAGAAAAAAATGGGGGAGGGCAGCTATAGAGTATACATAATTATAATTTCAATATTTATTAATGATAAGATATAGGAGGATCATTGTACTTCCATATGAAAGTTTTTGCTTAAGTTTACCTTTGTAGCAAAGTGTTTTACACCTGATTCTATACTGGATACACGTTGGCCATTTTTCATTCAGCTTGAGTCCTGGTTCTTGGTTCAGTGCTTTGTGAATTCGCTTCTAACAGGTTCCCCTTTTAGGATGACAAATGGACAATTCTCACAAAGCAACTGAAAGAATGAGGCTCCACCCAGTTGATTGAAAGTGTGGCCAGCTGGCCAAAGGAATGATAAATGTCAGCCTATTGTTGGCCTGTGTTGGGGTAGGTGGGTGGTGGGGGAATATTATCAAGGAAGCCTTTAGCATTTCTACAGATTTTTATTCCATAGATTGCATAACAATGCCTCTGATTTGCTGAGCTGTTTGGTGCATGACTAAAAAAAACTGGCAGAGGGAAGAGGAAACCAAATGCATGCAAAAATGCTGGTAAACAAATTGAGTAGTATCTCTATAGCAACAGAACTATAAATGTTTTTGATGGCAGGGGTGGGGAGATAGACATTTTTAGTATCAGATAACACAATATGAAATGCCAAAGGTTCAGTACAATCGCATGCAACACAGTGACTTGATAGTATGACAGTTTCTCTATGACAGATTGAGGGTTTGCATTTATTTATTTCCAGCTCCTCTATATACTAGCAGGGGACCACTGAAACATAGGAATGTTTTTTCTTCCCTCATTTCCAGCCAAGGCCATGTTGCAAGGGATACTACTCTTGGCATGTCAAAGCATGAAAGATGCTGCTGTGAACAGGCTGTACTTTACTGAGTTTGACCATTCTGTTGTTGATCCAATATTCTATGGTTTTATCTTTTTTTTCCTTTTAAAAGAAGGTACTGAGATGTTATAAGCCTTAGCAGATTAGTTTGCAGACATGGAAAAATGGTAGAAAGATCCTTCAAGCCTGGAACTTCATGAGACATTCTTGGTCTCCCATTCCATAGCATGGATCAGTAGCAAAGAATGGTCTTCTAGATTCTAGTAGTCTAATCATAATAAAGCTAATAAAAAGAGGGGAAAGAAAAGCAATGATTTATCATTAGCTTATGTGGTGTCACTTGTAAGCAGATCCTGATGTTTGAAAGTATCATGGCTTTTGGTAGCATCTCATGGGGTTGATGTTACTACTGGTGTTAGTAACACTTATCTCGGCCAGATCCTGCATCATTTAGAGATAAATTGACACTATTAGTTGCTTTGGTGGGCCATAACACTGCATGTTACTGGTACATAAGATGCTAAGCTGGAGGCACCACATAGTTTCCTGTGGTGGTGCACCCCATCCTGGTATGTGCTTTTCTCAGCTAAAGGTAGATCCACTGGCTTTTGGAAGTGGGTTAGATTGTTGCATAGTCCAATGCTGAAACTTGCCAATGACTAAAGATGTTTGCTTTTCTCAGGATATTGTTGAGCCATAGGAACCTTACAAGAGTATGAGCAAAATACAAGCAGTAGGGCAAAACTTTGCATGGTGTCTCTTCTATGTTGAAAGCAATAAGATACACTATAGAAAGGTCTCTAGCTGGCTGGCTGGCTGCATGGGAAAAAAAAATATTGGCGGAGAAGAAAATTGGCTGCCTCTGCATGTAGCTCTTTCTCCTTTCTCCTCCTTGCTATAAAACACCCAGCTTGGTTTGAAAAGCACAGGAGAGAAGCTCAAGTATTGATTATATTCTTTACATGCAGATCTTTGCAAAGAAAGTCCTGTCATTGCTAAATATATGCCAACAGAGGCAGTCAAAGTGACTTGACATGGAGAAAACGAGATGGACAATGCTGGCTTATAAACGTCTGGGTGGAACTGTGCAGGCATAGAAGACCTCTTCTTTGGACAAATGTAATCTCCCGCCATGCAAGTTTGCAGGATGATATATGTGGTTTCAAAAAGGGAGATATGCAGGATTTCTCTATGGCCAGAATGTAACAAATGGCAGACTTTTTCCCATTGTTGTTGTTTCATAGCATGAATTGCATGAAAAAAA